>WURS02052144.1:0-10929 GCA_011762765.2 Rhinocypha anisoptera | reverse complement strand
ACGCCGCCAAAGATCGCTGATACGTCTCAGAAAAGACTCCGGGAGACGGAGATATCCGAAAATGTGTTTGACTGTTGTCACCCCCCCCCAACACTTCTACCGTCTTCTTTTTCCCGCCCCTCCTCCTCCCCCCTTTTCCCCCCTGCTCCTCCGCCATCAACCAACCTTCTGTTTCGTTTTCCTCTGCTCTGAATTCCTCCTTCTCTCTCTCTCTCCCCCCCCCCTCCCCCCTGTCTTCGGATAGAAAGGTGGGCGGTGGCGTGGTGGCGATGGCTTGGAGAAGAGAAGACAGGGAGGGAGGAAGAGATGGGAGAAGGGGAAACCAGGAGAAGGGGGAGACTACTATTTGGGAAGGGGGCGGGGTGTGGAGTTTCTGCCCGGTAGCCCCGGGGATGGAAAGGTTGGGACACGACAATCGTCGCGCCAAATGCCGATCGGCCATTCAAATCTCCGGTTTGGGACTCGCACAAGTCAGTCAGTCAGTCAAGTCTGTGGATGCGCTGGAGGGGAAGTACCCGGCGGAGATGGAAAGGAGGAAGTCTTGGGAGAAAGGGGCGATGGGGGTATTAAGGCTCTACCGACCCGAAGAGGAGATAGGCATTGGGAAGAAGAGGTCGGATCTTCCTGCAGTGGAAGCAAGACACGACTTTTAACGGGGAATTGATTTTTAAGCGAACGCGTAAATTTACATAGGAATCCCAAATAATGTCAAGTTTTAGTAACGCTCTGGGTCTTGTCGTCCCATTCTCCGCGGGAACGGATTATTGAGTGTTTTTTTAGGACGCAAAGCACCCTTATTTATATGGCATGTGCTCTTAATTTTTCCAAGGTGTTGTTTCAATTCTGGCTTAGCCATTATTCTCTTCAGACCTGGTGGAAGGTGTACAGGGATGTGAATGGAAGGTTAAAGGGAAGTTTAGACACAAAAGAACCTGTAAAAATACGTTTCAACTAGTGAAACTATCATTCAACATGCCCTTAACGTGTATTTTAAAACATAACCACATCACTATTATCATTATTCTTTCAATTCGAAGATTGGTAGACTGCGGCCCTCCACCTGGTCTATTTGGCTGGCACCTCGCTGGCTGGCCTGGCCCCTTGGCTGTTTTCCGTTCCTTTTATTTGTCCTAAGTATTTGTTCCTTGTCCTTTCTCGCGGAGTCTTCCCTTCTATTATGTTCTTCACGAATTGGTTGTCCCTCTTTCCATGCCATATCTATCTTGTTGTTCTTTTTCTATCGTACTCCATATTGACATCTCTTCCTCTCTTTTGCACACTTCCTCGTTCCTCGCAACTTTGAAAGTGAACGATTGTGAGGAAAGAGCTCGTCGAAATGGATCCTCTAATTCGTATGCGATATTTTTCTTAATTTTTATTTATTTTCATTCGCCCACAAACAGCACTATAGGCCAATTACAGTGGGAACTATAACATTTTTAATAACAAGGACGAAATACACATATCTATGCCCTAGCATCTATGCTTCCCTTTTGGACCTATACATTTTTCGTCTTTTTATCTTGATTTATCCAGGCTAAAATTTACATTTATCCTGCTACGAAAATTAAGGATAAGCCAAAATGTCAGAATAGGAATTCGCCCGGTTAATTTGGATAAATAAACAACTAACAGTAATAATCTCTACAGTAAAGAAAAAGTTAAATTAAATACAGTAAAAAAATTAAACCAAATAAACTGCCATTATAATTCCAAATATATATGGTTAACGAGAAAAATACTACCAAAAGTAAATTACATTTCTAATATTTAAAAGAATTTCAATGGTTGTCCAAAACTTTTCGAGATATACAGATATTTTAATCTCTCTAATTTTTTTATTAATTTTCAGATATTTATTTTCATTCGATCGACCAAAAACCGCACTAATAGACCAATTACAGTGGGCACTATAACATTTTTTAAAAGTAACAAGGGCGAAACACACATCCATCCATACAGGTGGAAATTGAAAAATACACTTACTGGGGATTCGAACCCGCGACCTCCGGGTTGGCAGACGAGGACGTTACCCCGCCGCCACCAAGAATTTAAGAATTACCCTGAAACATAGTTATATTATCCGAACTAGAGTTATTAAGTGATTATTTTTCTTGTAGATAACCTTTTCCCAAAACATGTCCAACAAGTTCACGGTTTCAGGTGTTATTTTTCCACAATGAGAGAAAAGTAAATGAACTTCGTAAATTCAAATTAAAAAATTATTTCACGGCCTTGGGTTTCGTCAATTTGAGTCATCTTCGCGTTCAACTATGTTTGGAGAGAGACCAATCGGAAACTGTTCGCTTGGGGTAATTTTGTGCTGCTCGTGTTGCAACATTGACGCACACTGCATGCACGCTCATGCAAACCGAAGCTTTGCGCTCCGTCACTCTGCGAGTATTCCGTGCACGGAGTCAGTTTGAACATTTGTATGGAATCCCGAATATACTAATGCCATAGTGGTTATGCGAGAGGAACCAGAAATTTACGCCTGGAAATTTTAATTGTTCTAAGAGTCCAGTTTTTGAAAAAAAATGCTTGGTGGTTAATTTGTAAAGATTAGGAAGAGGTGGGATAGCCAAGAATGGAATAATAATGGATATTCATACCCGAGACCTAGCCGAGCTTCGGTTCTGAGTTTACTTACGTCGATGGACGGCCATTATCGTCGAGAGCGAGTGAGTTCTCTCGGGACTTGAGCGACAACAGGGATCCATCTCTCGTCCGGAGTTACCGACCGGATCTCGGGAGGTCTCACGAGGAATTCTAGTCGGAATGGGGGATGGCTTTTTCCTTGTATTTTCTGCTTGAACGCCTCCCCTTTTTCTCCGCTCGTTCCTCTTTTCACGCCGTCTCTCCCCTCCTCCCCTTCTCTATCCCCTGGAGCTCGGTGGCATCTCCGGCTTTTATTCTTTTTTTTTGCTGTTGTGCTACCCCTCTGAGAAATTTTGTAACAGCAACAACCCGTGTACCACGGAGTGTTTCAAGGTTGATTTCAAAAAGTCTACTTTCGTTTTCGTAGCTAATCATTGGCAACGGTGTCGAGGTGGTCATGAGCTCAACTTACATCATGAAATAGTTTCCGTACATTTTCATCAGTATGTGTGAAAACAAGTTATGTTTATGGATATTAATTTTATCGGAGGTATGTAAGGTAATTAAGATGGCTTCAGACCGCTTATATGATTTGAGGACTGTTTTCGTTGTGCTTATTTTACAGGAAATTTTATATGATTAATGGAGCTATTGTGAACGAAGTGGGTTGAGCAAGAAAAATAAAAGTTAGCATGAGGAGAAAATGAAAGTCATGGTAATAGCGTAGTTTGCTCATCATTAATATGTTTGACTTAGAACATAGATTTTGAAGAAACACAACAAGTTTTTTAAAGCTTAAACTTAATCAGCATTTGATATACATGTGTTTGAAAAGAATAGATTAAGTTGATTTAAACTCAAAATATACATGTTAAAAAATATTAGACCAAGAACATCAATGCCGAAAATTAAAGGGGTATACGTATCAGATACGTCTTTAATTTTACATTTTGCTTTCATATGTAAAGAGGTATCTGTATGTATGTGTGATTTGATTTATCTCACTTTTAACGTATAACTGGTTCGTATTTGAGTTTATCTTAAACCTACCCTACCGGCATGTAAAAAATATTGTAATTTTTACTAATTGGCAGTCGGCGATTCACCTCGACCGTTCTTCCTTTCAATTACTTCAATCCTTTTTTTATGTAACTTGTTTCCTAAATTCCTACGTCCCACATTGGAACCACTGCCGCTTGAAACCTTAATGTTGGTGTGCTTGGGCGGGTGATATTATTTGCACAACTGTCACATACATCAGCTCGTCAAAATTCACGAACGATCCGAGATTTGGAACCCGTAGTGTCTAACCTGTCTCCAAAATGGTCAGCGTATTGTCTTGATATTTTAGCCAGCCGTTGACTCGGAACGGATCGGAAATGAACGCTCCAGATGATCTTTCACCATGGTCACATGCCATGAAATCACCATGGAGTCATTGACTCTGATCAGAGCGGATCGATCGTGGTTTCTTGGAAACGGTCCATCATCCTGGTGAGGACTATTTACTGTGGCGTTCCGAGTCGAGATAGTTAAGACATAAGTGACATCGATGTCACAAATCTAGACACTTAAGTTATTTTGTGAGGGAATATCCTGGAACTCTCGGTTGAGTATATGTTCAAATTCCAGAAAATTATTGTCTTTTGGAACGAAAGTCGAAAGACTTGGTTTCCTTCTCAAAGAAAGTATCCTTGTCAACCCACGTCAGCTTTTTCGTTTAATTTCATTATAGCAATAGGTACAAGGGTCTACATTTTGAAGTCGCTGCAAAGCATTGTAGAACCATTACTTGATACTCTAATTCCCTTTTATTTTGTTACGGTTCCTCATGTCTCTAAGAGTTTGGGGCTAGTTTCATAAGTTTGTGAAGGTATTTCAGGAATATCAGTCCATTGCCTTTATTGTATAATTATTCATTTATTTAAACAAAATTTTAAATGCCAGTTAATCGAAATTTGAGTTACATTCTTTTACACTTTATTTACCTGAAGCAGTAAAAATGTATTCTTCTTTTACTCTGCGCAATCATTGTGTTTTCGAGATCGAAATTATTTTATCTACATATTTTAAAATTTGTGTATGATTGCAGGATTATAAAGTGTCGGTAAGGCAAATATCAACTTGTAATTTGTGCAATAATATGCTGCGAGGCTCTTTTTGAAATTCATGTACTCTATTTTTCTGAGATTTCTCCAAGAGCTTTGATAGTTACTCGACATCAAATTAAGTATATTCTAACGAAACGTTGAGATAATTTTTACAATTATACTGACCGAATTGTTCTCTTTTAAATAAAATAAAATGTCCTAAGGGTTTATTTTTTAGATAAATAAAATATATATATATATATATAAGCAATTGTAAATAATAAATCTCATATAAATTCATATTTTACTCACTATTCCCTTTAGATGTATAGAATATAAAAGGTCGAGTTTGGGGCAGAAGAAACAAAAAATATGTTGAAGTTGCTACTCCTCATAAAAATTACGGCTTTTTCTATTATTGATTAATACAGTTTAACCTGACTGCTGGGCAAGTTGTAACATACAGAAATTAGTGTATTTTAAGGTGTCATTAATTCTGACACCAGCATGACGCAACTCGGATGACGGTTCACCCTCGATATAGAACATTAAGGATTGCCAAATCACTCTCTCGGTTTGTTTGTAGGAGGGGCAATGATTTTTAAATTGAAATTCCAACGGCATGAGTTGCTTTGGATTCATCTGTGCCCATTAATTTGAATTTCTGGCCTTGAACCCTTTTCCTTCTTTGCCATCGACGCATTATCAGAGCGCGAATCGCTTAGGTTCACTCTCCCCCTCTCTCTCTCTCTCTCTCTCTTTTCCGACGCATCTGTGTACACGGCTGAAACCTCGTTCTCCCCCCACCCCTCTCCCATCCCAGATCCTGGTTTTATTTCTGTTTTCTCTCTCCTCTTTCTCTCTCTCTCTCTCCTCCGGTCGTCCGTTCCGCGCAGTGTCCCCCCGCCCCACTCCAACGGGGCAACCCCTTTGAAGCACACCAACGCCTCTGCAATTCGAACGGTCCATCGCTTTTTTCCTTCCGGGCGAAAACACACCCAAATGTATTCCGACAAAAGGATGGCTCCGTTAAGGAATGAAAGGGGACATTTCTCGTCGTCTGCCCCTAACTCGAAACAGCCTTTCTCCTGTACTGCGTACCGCTTTCCTATCTCGCTCGCAGGAAAAGTATTCCCTGGAAATCCACCAAGTGACGAAAATTGATTCATCCATCGTTGGAAGGTCCGAACAAATTAATACAAAACACCATTTTTCTGGAATATATGCTAAGGGAAGTAAGATTTCCATTGTTTTTCGTGTAGATGCATGACAAATTTTCTTTATTTACTATACATTATCTCAAGGTTCGAAAAACCAAATGCTTCCAAACGCCATAATTACACTGTTTAATTAATAAAATGAAGAAATCTGCGTACGCACTGCGTGCATCCAGTAGTATTAGTATTTTTAATTGTAGGGTGTCTCGACGGCTATGGTCATTTGGTTATTTGGCACCTCTTCAAATCATGAAAAAACAACTTGGACAAACACAACACCCATGCCCATAGGGTTAGCCGGCGAGCGCGCTACCACCAGTCTCACCCCGCCGGCTACGTGCAACCAGTCTAGTCTTATAATTCTCCCTCTGCTTATATGTTAATATTTTTTACATCTTTATTTCTCTTAATATTTAAACTGTGACATGGGGTCAGGTGAATGAGGGAAACTCAAGAGCTGAAACTCTAAAGTCTCATTTTCGCCCCGAAATAAAGATTAACTTTATATCTGCTGTGCTTACCTAATATGTTAAAGTTCCTCCGTACTTTTATGTTTCTTGAGCATATTACAATTAAAAATTGCGGAATTGCCTTCAGTCATGCCATTAATTCATTGTATTATTGCCAGTTCATACTACCATTATTTTGTTAAATTACGTCATTTATTATTTCATTTGACCTCTAACAGAGTCCCAGCGGATTGTTTGATATGAAGGCACATATACTTCGTTTATCGAATATACAACCTGATAAATATTAATACTTTGTTGAGAGAACTTAAAGCAAAACGTCTAAAGCATCTCTCTGCATTGGAACCGAGCAGTGAACAGTGACTGGAAAGCTCAATAATACCATCAACTGCATGCGACGCGAAAAGTGACTTACAAAATTGAAAAAAGTAATTCGTATAATAATTTAACTTACATGTATCCATGCTAACATGTTATATTTATAGGACGCAGACAAGACGACGTACCTAATTTAGTTAGTGCCCACATATTTTTTGGGAGCTGACTTCTCCCAGTACGAGAAGCAAGTATTATATATTAGTAATTTTCACCGAATCAGGCGTGATGTGTGGAAAAGTGCTGTTTTTTTATTCCCAGTATTATATATTAGATCTACGCGGCATAGGCAGGATAAAGGGTAACGGACGCTTCCGTTTAAATTACGCCTAAAGCACGGCTTTAATTAAGATGACTGTAATGTGAAGTGGGTGGAAGCAGTTAAACATCTGGTATAGCAGAGAGACGGTCGAGGCAAAAGCTGAAAATTAGTTGCAATCAAATAAAATTTCTTTCTGATTTACAAGCTCTCTTACATTTCTCTCTCTCTTTCTTTCCCTCTCTCTCTCTCCCTCTCTCTCTCCCTCCTCCCTTCCTGGTGTTCCATAGCCTGGTCCGAGCCGACCGAGCGACCACTATTTAAAAAAAAATTAAGTTTCATTACAGCCGCCATTAATTCCGCGTTCGTGCCGCTTTCCAACACTTCCTCTCTTTTTTGGGGAGGATGCATTTTGAAGAATATCGATGCACTTTCGATTCGAAGCGTATTTAAAAAGATATCCTTCCCCCAAAGGTATTTTCACTCATCGAAAATAAAAATCTGATCTGATATGCATTTATGATTTTGCAGACGATTAAGCATTACTTTTGTCCAGTTTTCGTGGGATAAAGCGTTTATCGGAAATCACTAATGGTCACCAAAAATGTCGAATTCCAGCTGAAACCATCCCCGTTCTTTTTCGGATCCAGGAAGTCGAGTTGCCTTTGGTTTGGTTTACTTAACAAAGGGATCGCCATATATTTTTTTATATCATTCAAAGGCTATTGTACGGTTGCGGTACGTTTTAAAACCATGCATGTATATTAAGTGGTGGGCGGTTTTAATTTTCAGTATATTTTTTTTCACGAAGTCTCAATAAAAGTTCATTACCTACGTTCGAGGTAGGAAATATATCGATATCTTGTTCGTTAGAAATTAGACCAAATAGGATTTAGTGAATTATTAAGGTCAGATCGTGTCTATGAAGCCCTTTATTGAAGTCAAACTCTGAAGTCAACGAGATGCCTATTGAGAAATTCATGAAATAATCATTTGAATAAAAAGACCTTTTCATATGAGAAACTCTCACTACTTGACGTGAATGTTCAGCCAACCCTCTAAAGTCACATAAATTCTCTCTGTCACTCTTTATTTTTTATTGAGAAATATACCGCCGTGTATTATATATTCGTAATAACCTGATTTTAATTGAAGAATTAAAGAATTCTTGCTCGGTTTCAAGTGATCTTTAACTAATAAGGATAAAATAAAATAGTTAGAGGAAATTTCCTCAACAAATTTTTGTGCCTCCTATAGCTACTTAGCGATATTGTAGCAAAAGTAATCTTGAAAGTTCGTAGGTTTTCCCGGCGAATGTTGATGATGAAGTTTTCTCGGGTTTCCAACCGGGTCAGTGTGTTTGTAGGCACCGAAGTTTCGACAGCGTAGTCTGCCATCGTCTTCAGGGTGACTGAACCTGAAGACGATGGCAGACTACGCTGTCGAAACCTACAAACCGCTGTCGAAACCTACAAACCGCTGTCGAAACCGCTGTCGGTGCCTACAAACACCCTGACCCGTTTGGAAACCCGAGAAAACTTCATCATCAAAAGTAATCTTTCTCTTTTAGAGAGCATTAGATAGTATTATCCTATCAGGATTTTCTTTTCAATATCTGATACAAAAAGGAAAGAGTTGGACATAAAATGGGTCCTGCAAATCTTTCTCTGAGTGGAATTTAAAAGATGTTATGTAATTCTGTATAATATTATCCATTTAACTAAGGATGAAATAAAGCGCGAAAAAGTGCAGCAGGTATGGTAATTAATGAAAACAAATTCTGTAACTTATGATTTCTTATGTATATAATACAATTGATAAAATCAAATCAATGTGCATTAGGTACTTGCTCCATAGTATAGTGTTTGAGTTACTATCGTTATATCGAAAAATTTCTGCATTAATGGCAATAGAAATTTAGAGCTAATTTGAATCGTGCTGAATAAGAATGTGTACGAATAGGTACATACCAGTAAAAAATCATTAATATGATTTTAATACTTAGAGGAATTAAGAAATAAAATTCATGAATTAAAACTATAATTACTTGAAGCTAAACTACAATTTTACGTAATTTTTCTCCAATTCATCTGTGAAGAAAATTACTTTTCTCTATTAAGAAATTAGGGTGTAATGTAAATTTTATGATATGGTGTTTGATACAGTGGATAGGTTGTAAATAACAGCTTTCCGAATACCCATATTGCGTTCTTCATTTGAGTAATCTACTCTCAGATTGTTAGAAATATTGTGATTCGTAGTAAAATAATCTAACCAAAACAGCTCAAGTTATTTAAAAATAGTCTATGTGGAAAGGAATCGTATCGTATATCAGAATGAATTAAGAATCTCCTTTTAATTCGTGAAAATAAATATATTTTAAAACCCAGATCAGCAAAATATCTGATAGGAGAACAATTTACACACACAGGTTAAAGCAAAATAGAGGCTTTCATGTAAAATCTAAATATTATTGAATCAAATAATTATAACCTAATTACTTTTCATAAAGAAAGTCAGGATTTTAATTAGTTTATTTTTTAAAACATTTTTTCAACTGAGGACCATGAACGAAAGTGACTTATTATTCGGTAATATTTTAGCTTAGCATGATCTAATAGCATCCACTTACACAGAAGTGGCATTGACTTTTTGAGGGAAGCGGGGCCATAAGTTGATTGCAGTGGACACCACGTTGGGAGAGCAACTCTCTTGAACTGCGGCCCGAACAGAAAAAACTTTAGAACTGGTTGCTCATAATTTTTAAAAAGAATTATGAAGACACTGTGTATTAATACAGGCAAGAAAACTATAAAAATTTTGGAATATGTGGTTCCTGAAGAAATTTGGTTGGCACTCTGTACCATTTTTATATCGTTTCTTTAACGTTTTATGCTTTAGGGTGTAGTGTGATTATGAACTGATAGAGATAAACTGGGATGGAAAAAATATTCAGCCGTCCTCGTTGGCGGCGGGGTAACGTCCTCGTCTTCCAACCCGGCGGTCGCGGGTTCGAATCCCCAGTAAGTGTATTTTTCAATTTCCATCTGTATGGATGGATGTGTGTGTTTCGTCCTTGTCAATTTAAAAAAATGTTATACTGCCCACTGTAATTGGCCTATTAGTGCGGTTTTTGGTCGACCGAATGAAAATAAATATCTAAAAATTAATAAAAAAATTAGAGAGCTAAAAAAAATCTGTATATCTCGAAAAGTTTTGGACAACCATAGAAATTCGTTTAAATATTTAGAAATATCATTTACTTTTGGGATTATTTTTCTCGTTAACCATATATATTTGGAATTATAATGGCAGTTTATTTGATTTAATTTTTTTACGGTATTTAATTTAACATTTTCTTTACTGTAGAGGTTATTACTGTTCGCTGCTTATTTATCCAAATTAACCGGGCGAATTCCTACTCCGACATTTTGGCTTGTCCTTAATTTTCGTAGCAGGATAAATGTAAATTTTAGCCTGGATAAATCAAGATAAGAAGACGAAAAATGTCCAGAAGCGAAGCAGCCTTGCTTAATTTTCTGGAAAATATCCTCGACCGATATACCCACCCTTTTTGATGCATTACGTCGATTAAGTTTCGCGGATGCGAAGTGGAAAATGTAGTATATCGACTGTTCCGATTTTTCGATATTACGAGGGTCGTATTTCGTCCATTCATACCCCTCTTGTTGCTCCCGAAGTTCCCGTTCCACAATTTCCGACTGAACCCTTTTTCAGGACCGTCCTTAATCCTTTCGCCCCCGTCCTCCCCACCACTACCGCCGTCCACTTTTTCCCTCCCCGCCGTCAACCCCTTCCCCCTTTATCCCCTCGATCCGCCCCTCTCCCTCTCTCCACCCCCACCCCCTCACGCCGATCCTTCCACCCTCCCCTCCCTCCGCACTGCTACTTTCTTCCCT
>WURS02052133.1:0-10929 GCA_011762765.2 Rhinocypha anisoptera | reverse complement strand
CTCCGTTACGTCCTCCCCTCCTTCCCCTTCCCCTCCTCCCCTATACAGCACACAGTGCATCAGTTCTCTCAGATTGACAAAAGGGCAAGGAGCCCCGAAATATATCTCTCCGAAATGTAAGTCTATCTTTTTATTGTTTCTGTGTGTGAATGTCTCTAAGTGTGTGCGTGTGTTTGACGAAATGCTCTCGAATAATCAGTGCTGTGTGAGACAGTGCATTATCATGATGCAAAAACCAAGATTTTTTTGTCCAAGAATTCCGGCCTTTTTGCGGCGAATATCATCGCGCAAGCGACGCATAACACTTAAATAATATTAATTTTTTAACAGTTTGGCCGGTTTTAAATAATTGTATGCTTTCATAATATCCGCGAATTTAAAATTTAGTAATTCACCTTTGGACACAGTAGTGTGTATATATATATATATATGTATGTGTGTGTGTCTTTTCTCTCTCCCCCCCCCTTCTCCTTCCCTCTCCCATCCCATGTCAACCAGAAGGCGCTAATGCAGACTAACGTCTCCGTTTATTGTCAAATTGGGGAGCGAGCTTTTACGAGTTCTTCACGGCTACGAATGATGGATAGCCAGCGAAGAAAACTCTTATAAACCGAACGAGACCTTTAGCATGCTCAAGGCTGCGGGGCGAAGTGTTACGACGAACGACGCTCGCAGGAGGAAAGGAAATAATCGAATTCATTCGCGGCACTGGTCTCCGTCTTCTTTTATTTTGGCTCTTCGAAATTTATCTCGTTCAATCTCCGCCTACTCATAGTACATAAAAAAGTAAGCTTAGGTTTTTTTAAATATCATGCGGGCAGGATAAATTTCTCCTCGCGGATTTAGACAAACGTGCGAGGTGAAATGCCAATGTCTCAAGTTCGTGGCATTTCATAACTAGTATCGCAAAATGCATACATCACAGGATATTAATGAAATGTGCATGCAGAAGAAAGCAGGACAGCCTTCGTGGAAGGCGAAAGTCGTCCGTCATTATATGGGGATCGCCCACTTCCCTCTGTGTTTGATAATTTATTCCCTGAGAGTGAACCTCGACTGTTGTACTGCATCTGAATCTACTTGTAAAATTCAAATCCAGCAGAAAAGGAATAATCAACTCCAAAATTAAAATTCTGATTTTGCAACATGTGAAATATAATAAGTGTTTAAGTTAAAGATAAACTTAAGGAAGGTCTACATTTTTATAATAATGAAATTTGAATTTCCATGTATATGTGAAAGGATCTCTCTTGTTTCGGATGCTATAACAGAAAACGCAGGATTGAAAAACATTTTAAAATTAAGTTCATCCCTAACACATTAAAAATAATAATATCGTGACAGGAAAAACATTTGTCATCCTTGACTGCGTGATTCGAGGAAGTTGGCTAATCAGAATACCTGACAGTGAACAAAAGAGAACGAGAAGACTTTTATAGGAGTGTCATTGAATCCATTCCTCGACAAAAATGTTCACATTTGATCCAAGGCAGAAGGGGATGAAACACTTCGAAAAATGTTACTGCACATGAATAGCTGTTTCTATACTTCTGTAAAATGACAATTTAGGTGAATGTTGAAGAAGAACAAGTACAGGCGTATGCTGAGTGGCGAAAATCTCATCGTTGATTTTCCCTATTCAGGTAGGGGATTTGTTGTGCAACAGGGACCAGTCAACAGATTCATATATATATATATATAGCCCCGAAATATTTCTCCGTTATGTAAGTCTATCTTTTTCCTTGTTTCTGTGTGTGAATGTCCATAAGTGTGTGCGTGAGTTCGTTATACATACTCGCGAAAAACTCTGATGAGCACGAGTATATGATGAACAAACATCGAACAATTAAACAAGACACAAATTAATAAATAAAAGACGGAACACCACAATGAGTCAGTGAGTGTTCCGTTTTTTATTTATTTTTCTATGTTTCACTGTTCTGTGTTCGCTCATTATAAATATATGTATCCAGCTTGTTAAAACATATATGTATACACATATACGTTTTAACAAGTCAAATTCTCCTTAAAAGCCTTTACTCTCAACGTATTCAAGACATTGCTTTCGCAGCGTGCGCCCGGGAATAAATTCGAAAATTATTAATCAAATACTAGATAGTTACTCCTATAACTAATTAGACACACTAAAAAAGTATTACCATAGCATTTAAACCTGACCTATAAACTCCTTAAGGTCGGTTTTATAGGTGAGGATAAAGCTCACCCAGTACCGGCGTTCTACTCTGTGAAAGGAACTGGGCTTAGGAAATTAAAAATAGAAAATTCACATATCCATTCCCTTTGCCGACTGAGGTTTCCCGGGGCAGTCTGGCACTTAGTAAATCTTTCAGCTTCAGTTTAGCTGAAAGTTAACAGAGACTCCACCATAAGTCGAAACCGGGTCCCCCGTTCATCAGCCAAGCCCTCTTCCCACTGGGATGCCGCTAACGAGTCATGGAATGAGACAGGGATAAAGATTCTCACCCAAGACTATTTAAACTGCAGCAGACACAAGAAATTCCAGTTACTAAGGAGAATCGAGAAGGGGCGAATATATTATCAATGCACCGGGCATTTTCGGGTATTTGAAGGCCATTAATGAAAACGCTAAAGCAGATCATAATCTAGCGAGAGGATCAAAAATTTACTGGAAAAATACAAGACATGTTAATAGAAAAAAAAATAATTCAAAGAGTATTCCTGCCGAAATATCAGGTGAAGGAAGACAAGTTTTGCACAGGTAAGGAAATATCGCGACACGAAAAATTTTCTTGAATTGTTTTACCCCATGACATTCACAATTTAAACGAGACTTGAGAATAACTTATGATAAACCATCCAGTTTACAATATCTTGGAAAGGCTTTTGATTAAATTCAGAAATTTATAGAAATATAAACGTATTTAATCAAATAAAACCCTCCGAATGTTTGATTTATTTGATAATTAAGAGTACCATATGAGTTCCATACAATAGCCAACTAAGGCAATAATTTTTAAAATAAGCGGAATCTGCTACTCGTTGCAAAAGGAGAAAATCTGTCTTCCAACGGAGAGGCTCTGGGATTTGCCGAAATAATTACGCAACGGAGATTGAAAAGGGCGCCTCCATATCTATGAAAACGTAATTAGGTTTCAGAAGAATGAACCATGAACTTTTATAACGCAAGCGATCTAAATGATCTCAGACACTGAAGAATTTCAACACAAATGAGTTGAATATGCATCAATCACTGGAACTCTCAACCTTTAACTTAGAGAACGAGCTGCTAAATAAAAACGATGTCCTTCATCTAATAATATCAGTGCCTTAAGCCTCCGACCATTGCGAAATTATCACTTTTAGAAAGGGACGTGCAAGTAGATTAAAATAATGTTCACATATGACAAGAGCGCACACAACCTTAGTAGTGTTTTATATTTTATTGCAATTATATACAAGTTCTATTTTCGATTCTTATTCATTTTAAAAATTCTTGCTGCATTAAATTTTATGGTTATTTTTTAAATTATGATATGTTCCGTAAATTTCAAGTTTGGCAAATCGTAGGTTTCTCTCCGAAAACTTGTCTCAATACACTATTTGGCAGAATGTCGAACTATGCGAAATTCTATGATAAACAACGAACCAATGTGATGAAACATTTAATTAAACAGTTTTAATTAAACAGTTTCCGCTCTATAAAGTGTACTTTAAAATAAATGATTTTATTAATGATGAGAATTTGTAACCTTTTTATGTTTCATTAGATATCTAAAGGTGTAATTACAATTAATACAAGAATATGTATATACCAATCTTGACTTGACGTGCCTTATATCCTGTACAATGACTTGTAACATGATCCTTAGGCAAATAAATTATTCTATTCTATTTTAACTTTCCTTTAAGGTTCATCACCGACTTAAAAATTCCGTCCCACTATTCATGGGCGATTTTTTTTTATTTGAAGATAGTCTTAAACCTACATTTTAAAAGTAGGTAACTTTTAAACTGAAAAAACACTACACCCAAGGTAACTTAGGAAACCAAGTACCCAACTTATTAAAAATGATGATAAAAATTATAATGGTAAAAATGATTCGGTATGGTGCTCTACTTTTACACAGGATTAAAATTTCTATTTAATTAAATCAACGGTAAAATTGGTATTAATGGTAAAATGCATAAAGTGATGATTGGTGTGGTGATTATATCCACCGAAGAGTATAAACTAGTTTCATATTTATTAATTACGAGAGTGTACTATGTTCACCATCTCATAAGGTACGTCCACGATAGGGTATACTAGTTAAAACCTTATTCTCATAAGCACTATCACACACATTAAGTAAAATGGAAGAAATAATAATGAAGTCTTGGATAGTTGGATATCGTAAAACACCCTGGTGTGCTCTGGTGAAGCAAAGGCGGGGCAGTTCGAATTTAGGCGCCGAGATGCTTTCGTGATTCGTCCATTGATAAGCATAATGAAAAGTCAGAATTCGGACCACAAAATCGGAGAGGGAGCACGAACTATCAAAAGCAAGAATGGCGATGGATTTTTCATCAAATTAAACAAGGAGACTCACATGAAAGCATAACAAAACACTTGTCATATCTTCCACCCGGCAACATAAGTAGGCCGATCGTAGCGGTAAATTCGGCAGAGCTAATAGAAATAAAGGCTACTCGTACTTCTGGGCATGACACTAAATTAGTTTCGATCCCTCGTCAGACTTAGATTGGTGGAGAGAGCAATAAACAGGTCGGGGAGATCTCAAAGAAGATAGCGACCAATGGGAATTGGGAGGGGAAGAAGCGGTAAAGATACTCTTTACGATTAGGTATCGGATCCAAAGGCAGGCAGGCATTAGTTTGCGAAGTTTAGGAAATTAGTTTCGGAGCCATCACAGCTTGGAAATTATGTTACTGTTAAAATCGCCAAGCAGTTTCTTGGAATGAAAAGGTGAAAATAGAAAGTTAATATTCATTTTTAAAGTAATGGAGCTTATTTTTTGCACAGTGGCAATTGGCAATTATAAAATTGCCATTAACTTAAAACCGCCGACCCTTAAGCCCTTAAAATTTGTCTTTCAAGAATGTCCGCCAGTAAAAAAGACAAACTTTAGTGGACAATATACGATCAGGTGAGATAACGGCTAAATTCGTTTTAAATAAGTGACATGCGAAGATTGGACAGATTTCTTTTACCTAATATGTAATGATTTTTACTTATTTTAAGAAGGAAGAAAATTAGCATCTAGCATAAAATGACAATTAAATATTTCCCTTAAGGTAACGAAAATTGAGAATATAAGAGGTGGCGGCGTTATCTGTGAATGCGAATTAAGTTCAGGTTTCACTTTGTGGAATTCCATTTAAGAGCGTAATACTTACTTATACAATCCACTGAATGGTCAAAAATATAAAAAGGCACAATCTGTACTTCAGAGCCAAAAAAATTAACCTGATGGTGATGCAATAGCATTGAAATCCGGATTGTGCCTTTTATATATTTTGACCATTCAGTGGATTGTATAAGTAATTGTTACGCTGCTATCTTTGAAATCATTTCTGTCTACTCTCCCAGCACTCAATATTTGATTAAAAGAAATGTCGTCACGAAATTTAGTTTTCCAGTAATTTTTCAGTTATGTGCCATTATTTGTTTAATTTTTCAAGAAACTTTCTTCTATTCGTTGATTGTTTTTAATATTACAACACGGACACGTAAAGCAATATACCATGCTTATTATCATTTCGCCACACTTAGACATAAAAGCTTAAGGAAATGTATTCAGCAAAGAGTATACATTGTAAATCATATTTTATTATATTAATTTATAAAACTGTAATTATATAGAGTATTTTATTATATTTAATAGTAAATAATATATGCATATATAATATAATTAAATTATCTATATAATGCTAAAAATAGTTCTTATATCATATTTATATTTAATAAAAATTATCATGGATAATATAAATAATATTCATATGCCAATGCGTTTAAGCATGCATGATTCAAATGAGCAATTGTGCAACAATGTGTACGCGTATGTTTATTTATGTACTTATACGAGCATATATTTACTCATTGATCACGTCGCTATAAATGACCCAGATATCCAAGCCTGGAAACTTAAGCCGCAAAATGATTATCCAAAGTAAATAAAAAATATTCCATTCATAAAAAGATTAAGAATGCCTTAAAAGTAAATGTCAACTCCAGTTCACGATGGTCATATCCAGGATTATTCTGGCAATCGCACCTTTTGATCTCCCACGGAGAATTTACAGTTCAGGACGCCATCGACCACAGAAAAAGGGTGACCAGGGGAGGCTTGTTTTCGTTAATGGTCAAAATCATTGTTACGAGCTGGCTTGACGGAGAATTCCTTCGACTAGGAGCCTTTGCCTCGTTGTCGATTTCTTCGAACATGTTAAGAAACACTAAGGACAAGGCAGTCCGGTTCGTTCCGAGGGAATTTGGCGCTAAGCTATAATTCACTCATCGGTTGTGGGTGGGAAAGATCTCCTACTGTTGAATTGTGCAGACGGACCGAATTTAGATGCGAACAAGATGCGAGTCCAGATAGGAGATATGACTTTTCGGCTCAAAAGAGACGGCCGCACGTGCGCGGGGGGCCGGCGCGTATGGGCACGTTTCCCGGGAGAGAACAGATTCCGATCGCCCGGCTGTATTCCGTCGTTAATCAATGTATTTCGCAACAATGTCCGCCCCTAGAATAACACCCAGTTATTACACATGAGGAAAACAATTGAAATAGTCATTACTATCTCGGTCGTATTCTTTCAAACTATCCAATGATCGATGCCGGTTTCTCCTTCTGCCAGTAGTTGGTTATCCAACTCGGGGCAACTGAGGATCAAAAGGTTATGGGAGCAAGCACACACAAAAATGTACAGTGCTCTTTCCTATATCAACTTCTATAGTGCGCATCAGTTACTGATATCAATGCGCTTTAATGTAAAACTATTGCTGAATTAATATGGTTAGTAATTTGCATAATTAGGTAAACCATAACACTATATAAATATATTTTTCCACGGGTGGTTTAGACGGAGCTGGTATGTTAAACCGAAACACACATTTGCATCAAAAGGAGATAAATTTAGGGCATAAATAAAATACATTCATCGGTTTTCAATAGCGTACGATATGCAAATTTCATGACATGTCATACAGCCGGATTGGGCAAAGGAGAGTAGCCGGTCCAGCACACAGGGTGTGCAACTGAGAAAATTCGCTACTTCGCAGGTAGGCAGGCATCTACGTACTTGCCAAAGAGATGAATTTTTAGTTGGATACCATGAAAAAAACTATTGCTCGGTCTTATGTTAAAATCTTAATTCACCTTTAATATCGGCCCGCACGACAATTCGCTTATGTGTACGTGTTCACAGAAATATAATTATTTTTAATATTGCTTGTCATTGACCTTGAGAAAGTAGACGTGCAACACTTTTAAGTTTCTGTTAATGATTAAACATAAATTTAAACAAATTTTATCTAGTGTTTAATTGTTCGACGTCCAACTAAAAAAAAATATGTTTTCCCTTAAGACAAATTACCAACTACAGAGCACCAAATAATATTTCCCTTTAGCGTGGATGGATTAAATTACTCAAATTGCTTAATCCGATCAGGTAGCTCAAACGGTGTTGGAAGAAAAGTCAACGGCAAAAAAAACTGTGTTTGAGCAAAGTCGAGTGTTTAGACAATGGCGAGTTCATATATAGGATGAATTTCCACAAGCAAACCTAAAAGGGAATATGTACTGGATGACCGTGGGATTCAGCTGGAGGCGTCCTTTATGAAACTATTTACAGTGCCCGAAGTTCATCGCTCAAATTATCAAATCACAATAATACGACAATAGGGCCACGGTATTTCTCAGAGATGAATACTCACAACACATTCACTCATTGGCGCAAGCAGGTTTCCCTGTTCAATTGGTTTTCCATGGGCTCATCTGCATAATTAACTTCATTATCGAATCAACACCAGTAAACATATCCAAGGAAACCACGTGCAAATGGAATGTCTAAAGGCGAAGAAAATTGAGTAGGCTCAAGATGACCAGAGAACTTGGCGATGGTCAAACTGAAAATTACTAGTCATCCAAATCAGAATTACATGCTCCGTCTACATTCGTCGCCTTTGGCTCTCCATGTCCTCCTCACGAGCCATCATAATCTTCCAGCCTTCAGGATCACGACATCTGTGATAACCTTTCCCGATAATAGGATAGCGTTCAAATTACCTATTGACGTAAAACAAATTGTATTAACCTTGGCCTTATCATAAAAAATTTGATAGTTGGTTCAGCTTCCTATTTCCATTTTTTGGTGCACGTCTACTCCCATGCTCAAACAATACCAACTGGTACAGCTGAAACGAAACTTGAGACGAGAATAAATATTTACATGTTTAATTTCTGTGAGAAGAGTACATCATTCATCGAATAAACCAAGACAGTATAGCCATAAAACAACTAAATGGAATATGGTGGAGCAAAGGTATAACAGCCTAGGAAAAAATATGTGTCTACTTCTTCATTGTATTTACAAGGGACTGTCCTCTGGGGAGCACAGGAACTAAAGGAAAGACTGGAAGTCTTGCGATAGGTACGATGAAAATAAGTTGCCGAGTTTCGAGATTATATCATGTCCTAAATGAAGTAATTAGAGAAAGAGGGAAGATGCAAGAGAGGCAATAGACAGGATAAAAAGGAAGGAGATTGTCTAGATACGGACATCTGCGAGGAATGATCGAGGAACGATGGCCCTTGAAAATATGAAAATGGGAATCCCAGGGAAGGAGGAGAAGGGGACGACTGAGAAGAACATGGTGGCGAGGAGTGAAGGAATCCATTCTCCGCAGAGAATTAATGGAGAGAGAGAGACATCCAAAACTGATATGTATGTCATGAAGGACGCGTGAATCGCCCAACGCTTAAAAAAAAAAACTGCTAATACAAACGTCTCTTAATGTCTATGTCGTATATACGTAAAAAAATTGAAGTCGCAACACATATATAATAAGGTCAAGTATGTCTTTCATTCATATTTTTTTCTTAAATTTGCTAACATTCGTTATAGTCATCATCAATAACGACAGAGTTTAAATTTGGGAAACAGAATGCGATTAAAATTTGTTCTAGTAAAATAAGCTCGCACTCTTTACTTACTCATTCAGTGATTATTTTCTAAAAATAAAAGAAAAATTTCCACCTTCTATCACTCATTGAGCCGAGTAAATCTTTAAAGTAGTCATTTTTCTGAAAAACGTTTTCATTTTTCAATTCTTCGCTCACTACAAGTAGTAGCTGACAGATGAGAGTACCAATTTTTGCAAGTGCGCTCATCGTAGATGTATTGGACAAAATATAAACATCAAATTTCCGCCTTCTGACACAGAACCTTCATAAAATAAAAAAGTCACTTTAGTACATTTTATCAATTTTCAAGTGCTAGTATTTTCATTAGATGTTGTCTCCCACTGTAAAAAAACACGTTTTTTGCGTTTTTCTCTGCACTTCCCAAATCCTTAAGCAATATGAAATTATTATATGACCTCATTATGAAATCCAGCTGTGTATTCGCTCCAAGAGGAATAATTATCGACGAGGATTGACATTGTACGGATCTTCTACAACGCAACGGAGGAACTAATTATCATTGCATTTATCTCTGCACCATCAACTGCAAAAATCCAAAACTACTACCAAATCAAGAAGACAGTGAATCCACACTCAACACACCAAATCTCACTTTTTTACCTCAAAACTTACGAAAAAATAAACCAAAACGGAAACTAAGTTACTGACTGATACGCTAAAATATATATATATATATAAATATAAAACACATTCAACGGTAGTAAATAAGGAAAGGGATAGGACCACATCTCAGCAAAGAAGGCCTTCTCTCGGCGCCGAGCAAGCTGAACCACACCAACTAATTCATGTGTGATGAGAAGAGTCCTCGGTGGTTTAATTGGTCAAAGCACACACCTTCAACTAGATATTGAGGAGGTCCGGTGTTCGAGTCCCGGCTGAGGATAAAACTTTTTCTCATATGAATATGTCGGTTTCCATCTTATATTTTCAAACCACATTGTGTGTTCGTCCTTTTATGTGTTCCGATCCCTTTCCTTATTTACAATCATTGAATGTGTTTTAGGTATATATATATATATATAAACAAATAAACAGATATAGTTGTGAACAGAGACACAAATAAAAAGGACACTCACACTAATTATTTCTGACGTTTCTCAACTATATCTGTTTATTTGTTTATATGTGAAATGCTCTTCGCCGCCACCAAGATTTTCCTAGATATATATATATGATATTAAGGACAAGTTATATAGCTTCAAGAGATATAAATGGAGGTTCAGGCTGCAAGGCAAGGAACTCAGAAGCGTAGATATCCGCATGATTCTTCTGCGCACCTCAGACATCAGCGGGATGGGAGGGGTCACAAAAATCTCCTGTCACTATGTCCACTCCCGCGAGACCTCAAACTCCTCCTCCGGCAGAGCAACAACCTTCTCGGATTTCCCATTATGCTCCCATATATCATCCGACTCGGCTTCCATCCTCCTCTCTCGTCGCAGCAACGTGACCCCTTTTAACTCGAGTTTGTCAGTTATTTTTACGCGAAATAATGGCAGTGCATAATGGCGCAAGCCTCATGATGTTCCCAAGGAGTAGAGTAAGAGCTTCGGAAACTAGAAAGGTCACTGTGAAACCATTTCATTATCACTATAAGTTCCATAATGTCACCCTCAAGTTCACTATTGTGATCTAAGAAATAGGTTTAAAAAATTTGAAATTTCCACTTTAAAAACTTGTTCTTTATTCCGACATGTTTCGGTGCACTACACCATTATATGGTAATGGTGATAGTGCA
>WURS02052122.1:0-10929 GCA_011762765.2 Rhinocypha anisoptera | reverse complement strand
GAAAAATACGGAGTACGTTATTCCTTTTCTCAGAAATGGATTTCCACATAGTTATGCCTGATAATATAGAATATATATTAATTTCTTTTACGATATAGCCACTGGTAAAAATAATGATCTTCATAGTTAGTTTCAGTGATAATATCCTACTTTAATGAACAGAAAATGAAGGTCATTAAATATGTACCTATTTTTAGCTTGGAGATATCAGATGAACTTTTTCAAGCATGATGAAAATCAACGATTCTCAAGGATAACAAACTTAGGTCCAACTATAAGTACATGAGAGATGGAAGGTCAAACTAATTGAGTATTTATGGCATTTTGAACTTATCTTAGCTTCAGAATATTCGTCTGTTCCTTTCCAAACTTAACCCCAACAATTTGGCCATTCACCCCAAATTCTAATGATCAGAGTTAGGAGAGGAAAGGGGTTGTGAGTGTTCTTTCTGATCACGTATAGGCCTTTCTTTTCTATGGGGTGTTTACACTCTTACACCTGTCTTGAAGTAGTGATAAGAAATGCCAAGGGAGCAGTGGAGGGAGGCAGTGGGAGTGACCAGAAGGGTTGGGGAGGGAGGGGGAGGTATTAGTGAAGGGAATGATGGTTTTACGGCTGATATCGTGTCGAGGATATTTGAAAGAATGGAAAAAAATATATGGAATATTCAGGCTAGCTCTGGAGTCCTCACCTGGATGTTATAAGTGGATTCTGGAAGGGATTCCAGGACAGAGAGGGATAAACAACTGTCAAATTGAAGGTCATGGGATAAGCAACAGGATCGGAAGGAAAGCAGGTTTGGTAGAAAAGTGTTGATTATTAATGTGGATGGAAATGAGCAAGGTGCATTCACATACATAGAAAGAAGGTTAAGAGAATTAGAAAAAAGGAAGATTACAAGAAAGGAGGTTGATTACAATTTTGCTGAGGCAACTGGCTTCGGGGTGAGGTGGGGAGGCCGCTATGGGGAGTTGAGGAAGGGGAGCAGATCGATGAGCAGACAAGTTTTACACCTTGCACACTTGTTACATGGAGAGGTTTGAGGGAGAGGGGAAGTTACTTGATGAGTATAGAAGAGGGTTGGTAGATTTCAGATAATCTTTTAAGTTAATAAGACTAGAATAACAATAATAATAAAATGTCTTTATAGGGGCGAGATTGAGACTAAATATTCCCTTATTCCATCTAACCCCTTGTCACAAATATAATGTTACATGAAAGTAATGTGAGAGTTTTACAAAATAAAATATGATAGAAATTATGCTCTAATTATTAACCATGTTGAAAGATATTTACAAGTGTGTTGAAAAAACGTAAGAATAGTTGACGGTTATTATAGTTGACTATAAAGTTACTATAGTTGGGTATAAAGTAATACCTACACAGATTTTTGAATTGCTGGAAAATGAATATAAATATTTTTGTACTCAATTATTTTTTGCATTTTGTTCTAATTAGAACTATTGAGTTAATTGAAAATGATTTAATCACTATATAATCTCAGCAAAAACTTATTTTCAAAAGTCTGGAAATAATAACTGGAAAATTTCTTTCTTCATTGCAGATAGTGATGCTTCTCTTGTTAATAAAAATGTTGCCACCAAGAATCACAATATTTGGTACGAGGCGAGGCTGATCAGTGTCCATGGGGAAAAGTTGCCTAAACCCAAGAAAGTGTTCTGCTATGTGTCCCCAAAGCAGTTAACCATTAAAGAATTTTTACTAAAATTCATTCCTAAAAGATTAGTGACATTTAGGCTCTGCCCCTCTACCAAGGTAACATCCGCTACATACTATTGTTCATATTAAGTGGTTTTTCATACTCACTCTGCAGATATTTCAAGTGCAATTTTTTTACTTCCAGTTCCACTTCTCCAGCAATAATAACCAGTACAATCAGCCATCGTTTACAGTGGACGATGGATGCCAACCCAAAGTTGAGTTGGTCACTAAGGATAGAAATGTGATAGCAGCTACTTTTACGCACTTTTTGCTGAAAAATATTGGTAAGGAGTCACAAATAACACAGTCTTTCTTGTATTAATTGTTAAATTATTTTCTTACATAGTTAAATAACATGACACCAACCTAGAAGAGGATATTTTGTTTTTACAGCTCCTATTTGGCCATAAGTTATCATATCAATCATTGTTGAATTAATGAGTCGTGTATAACATTATATTCTACATTTGTCCCCTTCTGAATGTGGTATGAAAACCATTGATTGGTCAGTTATTTTTCTACTTCTTTCACACTTTTACAGGCTTTCTCTACGATGGATACATAAAAATCTGTAGCACCCACCATTTTGTTACACAACCTCTGTAATACATTTCTTTGTGTACAAATGCTTTATATATCTCATTGCTATTTCATTACAATAAGGTGAGTGGTGGAACTTCATTTCACTAATCAAGATGGCATGAAATTGTTGCTGCTCACTTTTAGGGTTTTTTCTGTTTCATAAATAAAACATAGATATTAGCCATCGAGTTTCTACCAATTAAATATAAATATACTATGTTCCATAGGGATTCAGACTACTCACGAAAATGTTACAATCTCTGAAAAGTAAATACTTATTTTATTATCTTCCTCTTTGGTCATCAATCTTTCATTTGGTTGGCACCCATAACTTTTCTTTTCCATTCCTCTGTTTGTCATTTCCCTGTAACTGCTTTCCCCATCATCTTCCAAAATTTTCTTTACTATTCTACCCTAGTAGTTTGCTTTAAATACTCTAACTTAGCTTTTCCTCTTCTCCTTTTGCCTTCCTTTTTTTCCTTCCATTAAATTGATGACAAACATATTATTTCTAAGAATATGCCATATCATTTTACTCTACTTTGTTTCAGTGTCCCATATCTCTTTTCTTCCTTTGACTTTCTTTATAACCTCTTCATCTTGCCAGCCTCGGTGGTGGTGGGGTAACGTCCTCGTCTGCCAACCCAGAGGTGACAGGTTCGAATCCCGACTAGGTGGATTTTTAAAATCTCCATCTAGGGCATGGATGCGTGTGTTTCGTCCTTGTAATTTTAAAAAATGCTATAGTGCCCACTGTAATTGGCCTATTAGTGCTGTTTGTGGGTTATTGAAAATAAATAAATAAATTATTTATTTATTTTATTTTTCCATGACATTCTTCCTTTGCTCTCCTCCAGCACCACATTTCAAAACCCCTATTCTCCATTTTTCTCTATAGTCAATGTTCCATGTTTTTAATTCATATGGGGATATATTTCGTATGAACTTTTTATTAATTTATTTTTATGTTGATAACTTTCAATGTTAATTATTTATTTTTATTTGTCTAGGAGATCTGTACCTGACATAAGAAATGCCCATTCAATGTTAATAATGTTCTTAAGGAAACCTATTCTTGCTTGACCTAGTCTGTTTTTATATCTACTACACTTCTTATGTCATCTGTGATTTCCTTCCCAATTATGTAAATATTTATCTTTGTTTGCTTCAGAATTGTTCCTTTTATTACAATATTTATATTTTCATATGTTTTGCTGCAGTACAGTATTTTCAGGTGAATTTCTTCTCTTAATATCCTGTTCAGTCCTATTGAAGCTCTTTTCAAGTCCTCTTCTTTATCTCTTAAAGCAGCAATATTGTCGGTACATTTTAGCATTTTGGTAGACTGTTTATTTATTTTCACTCCCTTTATGCTTTATTTTTGTATTCCTTTATTGATTTTTCTATATGCATATCAAATTATACTGGTGACAATCTGCAACTCTGTCCAACTTCCCTAAGTAATTTCTATCTTTTCATCTCTACCTCTAAATCTTTAATGGCAGTTTGGCCATTTTCTAATATAAAATTTAAATCACAGCATACACATTTATTTTAGCTATAAAATAAGTATTAATAATGATTAGTAAGCAGTATGTTATATGAAATGGAGGAAATACAATTGGAAATTGCATGTTTATTTTGTCATTTACCATTTAAATTCCTTTGACTACTTTTTTAATGATTGTAAATAATTTTAAATTATGGTCACAGGAAGACTGAGACATAGTAGGTAAAATGTGTTCTCATTATAAAGTACATTAATCAAAATTAATATTGTGTATGAAACAAAAGCTGTAACATAATCGGCTAATGTCTCATTTAAAGTTAATATTTTTGTGTGCTACACGTTTCATCTCAAGGAAAACCATACCTCACCATTCTTCTTATTTTTAGTCTCTTTTGCGTACAGTTTAGTTATTAATATTGTCTTTTTCACTGGTAAATCTATTGGATTTCTTTTATATATTTTTCGCTATTCCAGCACTCATTTGAAAAGTTATAATTTTTAGTGAGTCTTGCAAACTCTAAAAGAGGAAACTTCTTAGACTTTACTTTGCATATTGATGAGCCAATATATAGATATTTGGACCTTTTGTTGACTAAATCAGTGGTATTTATCCAATGATATAGTCAACAAAAATTCAAAAGATTGTCATCAGAATAGACACCATGTATTTAACTAATTAAATTTGGAGTCTGAATGATATTCACGTGGCCAAATATAGGGTCACAAAAATGTAATTCATACTGCATAACTGCATATGAATTGCATGGGCTTTACTTATACTGCATAAGAAATGCATGGGCTTTACATAGGTAATATATATAAAAACTCAATTTCATCACTACCACAGCATTTATTGGTCTTGAACTGTTTAAATCTCGTATATCATTACAGAAAAATATGTAACAAGCATATTCATAATACCAGGGTGAGCCACCAAACAACCGTAATTGATTATAAAAATTATACACTTTAGTATTGTGTCTTCAAGTGTGCAGAATATTTCCAATCAGATCTTCCATAGAAAAGCAACTTCTTCGGTGTAACTAATTTAGTTCTTACACCCACTGGGATGTCAGCTGACCAGTAGCAATATTGTTAGGCATAGTCATATTTTCTCACCAGAACAATTGAGCTGCACAGTGTCACTCTACCTCAGAATTTTTTTATCCACTCATACTCTCATTTTTATTAAGAAACAACCTTCACTGTTCAGTCTTTGGATTACATTTTGTACGTCAATAAGTTTTTCACTTTCACCACTTACGAATCACATCACCCAATGTTCCTGTTCTTTGGAGCATGTCTTTACTCTTGGCATTCGGATTTCTCTTGCCTACTTTCACCGTAGAGAACTTGATATTTAACAGCAATGAAATAAATAAATTTAGAGCTACACTTGGCATGTAAGTTGCTAGCTCGTTTGCTAGCCTCCTTTGACACTGAAGTTATATCGAGAGGGTTTAGGGAATTTGGACTTGTTTATTTTGGTTGGCTGATGTCACAGTCCATATGACAGATAGCAGGTCAGTCACAGTGCATATGACACTAAGATTCATTATGCTTGAGCACACAGTAAATATGAGTACTAGTAAACTGAAATAGAACCTTAGTGAATCACAATTTGATTTAAAGTTTTGATGTTCATAAGAGGGGGTACTTTTTAACTCAACATGAAATGTAGTATATTTATTTTTGTGTAATTTCACATGTCAACATTTTTTGCTTTTCATTTATTAATGTTAAACATCCAACTACAGTTCATATTTCTGAAAATATTTATTTTCTAACATTACTAACCTTTTTGAATGATATACAATACACAATATTGTTCTACTTATATTTGCTGCAAATGATTATGGCAATTAGTAGAAGATTTATATATACCAGGCATATCCAACTTGCAAGACTTCAGGGGCCACAGGTTAACCATATGGTTGCGGGCCATATATTATATTTTTACTTATACTTATATTATACATAATAAATTAATATTTTAAAGTAACAATAATAAACAATGTAGGATATAAAAATAATTAAAGACAAGAAATCAAGATGAAGAAGGAGTAAACAGACTTCTATCTTAGTGACACAATCGAAATTAACTTAACGGGTGCGTGTGATGAGACAAAGTGAAGTGACAGATGACAGTCATCTCAGTGGCACTAGGAGGGAGGTTTGGCGTGCGTGATGTAGCACCTTTTGGCAAAAACTGCAAGATAATTCACCGTATCACACACAAAACGAATTATCAAAACGATGTTAGCAGTTGAAGAGCAGCTCACCTACCAAAATTTGGTCGCCGAGAAATTGTCAAAGGGTTTCTAAACTTTCAACAAAAGGCAAAATTCCATTTACCACTCTTTTAATCAATGAAAATGAACAATTAAATTAATTAGTATAACATAACCATACAACCTTTTTAACTAATTAACACAATATACCAGTCTGTCTTAACTTTTTTTGTGAAATACCCCACCACACAACACGTTCTGCCCCGTTTAAGCGCCGTATCCTCTCTGCTCTCGCCAAGCGTTCGTTTTTTAGAAGTTCCGCTCTTGAACACCAACGTACGGTGCTGCTGGTCACCAGCGTGCAGAGTTTTGATTTTAACCACTGCCCAATGGGGAACGTCCTGGTTATCAAAAAGACACTCCACAGTTACCGATAGTGCGTCCGGGGTCAGTAGGTCCTTTTTCCTACGTGGTCTGCCTTTAAAAGTCAGGTCGGCGAGGAACACACGACAGTTGTGTTCTCGAGGTTTTCGTGTTTCACCAAACCTGGTTGGAACAGGGCAATTTGAATCAAGGGCATTGTTAAAGTTTAACTTGTTAAAGTTGTTACAGTGAGCTGTGATGCGCAGTAGTCTGTGCTGCTCTCACAGTGGTGGTGAGGGAATCATTGTGTTGTTCATATCGCGGGACAGCACTTGTCATGAACAAACGATGATTAGATTAAAAAACCTTTCTCACTACAATGGCATTTGAAGAAAATTTCTGAATTTTTGTCTAATAACCTTTTGCGGGCCACAGTAAATGGCACCACGGACCGCCAGTTGGACAACCCTGATATATACCAAATAGCTATGATACCTTTTTGAATATTGCATTGTGCATAGAAATGTACACTATAACAATCAAAAGAGTGGCCCAACTCTTTGTTGCTATGATGCTACCCATTAAAGCTTTTTTTTTTGCAAATCCAGGTGGATCTGAAACATTCAAGGACAAGCAAGACTTTTTTTATCATGAAGTTCGCAAGTATCACCAAAAGCATTATCATGACAAGTTGCCCTTGAAAGTGCACCGTGATCGCCTTCTTGAGTCTGTAAGTAATACTTGAGCAAATAAAGTCATGCAAATCATTTGACTCTAAATATATTCTCAATTCATTTTCTTGTTTTCAGTCCATTAAAACTACCAAGGGATTTTCAGTTAGTGACTGGTGTCGAAACTTTGAGATTACATTCCATGGAGAGCAGGGTAAGTAATTTTCTAAGTATATCTTTGTTTTCTTTGACTTTTTCACATTTATTGATGTTAATCATTCAGCAAAATATTTATTCGTAACTCATCCTTAATAACAATGTAACACTGCTCTGATTGTTTGTAGCTCTTACAATAATTTTGTATAAAACATGTAACAGTTAAATTTTTATAATCATTTATCCATATTTAATGTGAAATTATTTAGTTTAATAATTATTACAAGAGTTTTCACAAAGCATTTTTTAATGTAGCTTATGTTAATTGTTTCAAGTATGTAGAGTTGTTTCTGGCACCTTTGAAATGATTTTTGCAAATACAAGTATTTTATTATCAAATTTTGAGCATGTATTAAATGTATTCTGTTCATCACATCCATCTTGAGACATTGCTAACACACTATATTTTTCAGGAGTAACATATATTGAACCTTAATGAAAGACAACAGCATGCCAGATTAATATGTATGCCTTTGCGTTGCTGGAAATCTACTCACAACATTTATAAAATAAATTTCCATTAAATTTTTAAAAATCATGACAGAGATAAATCACTTTCAGATGTTGTGGGCCTCTTTATTCCTTTTCACCATGTAAATTACCATTATTTTTTAAATTGAAGGTCATTCGGCTAGATTCCTTGTTTCTCCAATAGTCTTCACTTTTCATTAGTAATATAATAATTTTATTTCTGTACAAAGATCACAAAACCTGCAAAAAATTCAGTCAAGAATATAAGAGGTGTGAAAATACATTGGCATTCAAAAATGGAAAATAACATTGAACGAATACATCCTGATTCAACTTTACACAATCATTAGTTAATTATATATAGATTATTTAAAAATGGTAGATTTAAAGGCAATTCAAAGTTTAGCATACAAACATTTGAAGAGGTTCAGGTAAAAGTGGCATTTAAGAAGTCATTCACAGAATAAACTTAGTTTGAATGTAATAGCATCATCACTCTATTTTTGAATTCACAATAAGAATTGGTTTTTTTAATGTCACTGAGAAGTTTGCCCAGCAAGATGAAGTTCCATGTACATGGCTCTGATGGTAGTTTTTCTAGTGCATATGAAGGGTTGATGTAGGTCACAATGTCTTCTGGTTAGGTGGTCTTATACATTTGAATTAAGATTGTAATCACAATTTTTTTTGCTGGGTAACAGGGCTGACTTAATGTATACAAAAGGAAAGGGTAAGATTTTTAATTCTCAAAAAAATTAATGCCATGGGACTCAAATATCAACTTGGGCATTTGGACAGATGACTCTCTTTTGAATTATGAATATTTTAAAACTGGATTTGGAGGAATCCCAAAAGATTATAATAAACTAAATGAGAATAAAAATTACCATAATAAATAGCTAGGATACCTAAAAATTTAGCAACTGTACTTAAGGAATGCTTTTATCTATTAGACTGATGAAGATCAATCTCCCAAGGTTTTTTGTATTTTTTAAAAATTTATATTGTTTGGAATTTATCGTTATTTAAGTTGAGAGTTTTCAATACACTATTTGTTAAAGTAGTCAGCAACTGGTTTACAATTGTACTGGGAATTTTGGAAATGAGAGAATATAATTAGTATCATTGGTTTATCGAATGGGTTCGATTTTGGTGATGTATTGAGTATGAGTTGGTAGGTCATTGATGTAGAATGTAGAAAATGGCAGGAACCAGACATATTTGGGACCCCTTTTGGTGATGCCTACTCCAGTGAGCACTCACTATTTCCTATTGGGGTACACCCAAACACCTATAGACCTAAGTTTCCTGAGCAGGACGGCATGGTTAATGATATCAAAAGCGTAATTACTCCAGTGAGTAGACAATGATGATGGCATGAATTCAGAGGGCATAATTTATTATTGAATTAAGAAAATGCTGAATGATGAAAAAGTTTTCTCTTTGATGTGGTAGAAGAAAATTAGAGCCCAGATCCACAGATACTATTCACACTTTGGATACTTTAGAGTGAAATAATTCAATTAAGTGTTTGATCGAGAAAAAAATAATTTATATATATTGAAAATCTACAATGTTCCTAGAATATTATTTTCTGCTTTTTGGAATAAATTTAAATGTAGTAAACTCTCTGTAAAGCATCTGAGTAAAATAAAAGAAAACTTGTGAGCATTGAATATACATAACGTATGGTATTATTAACTTGTTAAATTTTTTCTTAAGTTGCAATAATTTGTTTGAATTAAAGAATTCCAATTTCAAGTTATGCTATTCACTAATAATCATATCTTTTGATTTTATAATTAAGCTTAAATATAGACTATATATACTTCATATATATATACAATTTTCAGCTTAGGCTAACAAATGAGTATAACAAAAGGAATTTACTCTTGTCCGCATGACCTTACTAGGGCTGCTTCAAGTTGATATTGGGTTGTTTCTTGACTTTATTGTAGAATATTGAAAGTATGAGTACTTGCAATTGTATTAGTACCCCCAAGGGGACCTTAATATTCTCCTTATCATACTTAGACATGTTCATGACTGTAATACCACTCTTTGAAGGTTAATGCATATAATTCTTCCATGATCTTATTCATCTCCCTTTCCCCTTCTCATTCCACTCCTACTTACATTTATGGTCCATCTTCTACATATACACACTGGTTTTGTTTTTCTTTTTTCAAAACATAAAAAAGATACACCATTTTCCCTTTGAATTCTTAAAGTGCTTGCCATGTGGTTACTCACACCTTTCACCTTTGTTATGTATGTGGCAAATAATAGGACTTTATACTGTAAAACCTTTTAGTGAGAGAAAGATGGAATTGTTTGAAGCGATCCACCCATCAGTGACTCATTCCGCTGACGATTATCTTTTTAAGGTCTTGACTGGGGTGGAGTAAGGCGGGAATGGTTTGAGTTAACGTGTGCAGCTCTTTTTGATGCCCAGAACGGCTTGTTTGCTGGTTTTTCCGAGAGTCAGCAAGCACTAGTTCATCCTAATCCTAGGAGGCCCCCAAATTTAAAAATTAAGCACTATGAATTTGCTGGTCGTATTGTTGGCAAGTGTCTTTATGAGTCTGCTCTGGGTGGCTCATACCGGCAGCTCGTGAGGGCACGGTTCACACGGTCCTTCTTGGCTCAGCTGATTGGCCTTCGAGTCCATTACAAGGTAGGTGTCAGGCAGAGTCCTTCCATTCCTGTATGTAGGTATTTGTATTTCAGGCTATAGAGACATACTGGTACCTATGGTTATGATTTATAAAGGCAAGTTTTCCAATCAGTGTGATGTTCATAATAAATATTGGTAGATGTCCTTTTCAATGTTATCTTTCATGAAAACATACTAGTCTCTTCATGGTGTATTTTATAGTGGCAGTTTTTCTCATTTCTGCTGCTAGCCTTTAGTTTTGCAGCATTTTATGACTTAAGTAGGTCTAAAGCTCTTCACTGTGCAATAACATGCATGTTTGAATGGTTTTACCTTAAACATATTTTTCCTCCTAAGCATGCATAACATTTCAGTGTTTAGAATTTCTTTTTAAAATTTACATATAAAACTTTAAACAAGGAATAATATTTTTATGGCATGTTGAAATTATATACCAATGATGTAGTTTTATATGTGAGTGTGTATGTATGTTACACACACACACA
>WURS02052111.1:0-10930 GCA_011762765.2 Rhinocypha anisoptera | reverse complement strand
ATACTAAACATTGTGGTGTCGTGAATGGCACACACAACGTAAAACTCGACTTGCCTTAAGCATGGAGGTGTACTGACTCACTACTCTAATCCATACCAACAATTCTCCTTGGTTGACCCGACTGCTTGTTACACATACATTATCAAGACTAACAAAGCAACAAAGCGATCGAAAAGTAACAAAGCACAGTGATAATTAAACGTTTGAAATTTGATATTCATTGTTCAATTCATTTACCTGCTTTCTAATACGGCTGTAATGCTCATAACTAGTGAAGGTGTGAGTGATGATAGGGTCAAGTTAGATTATGACCTCTTTCCATTTAGTTTTAATCTTTAAGTTTAAAAACAGGAACGCTTACGTTGATCACTTTGATTAGTGAATTTTTTTATTTGGAATACGTATTCTTTTGTGAGTACGCGCACTCTGCTTGCAGTCAGCACGCTTAAAAAAGTAAGAAATGCAGAGAAATTGTTTTCTTCAGAGGCGCTGCAGGATTATCGATTATGCATTATCTACATTTCGAACAAATCAGGTCACATTTTAGGGAAAGAAAAATTAATTGTCACGATAATTTCTCCTAAAGTTTAATATGGTAATAAGCCAGTGCTCTCAGGACATCCCACGTGTGTTAGATGAAAAAAATTCATTCGTCAGTCTACATGTGCAATTACAGGCGTAAAGTACATTCATTGCTTTGTCTTTCCGTATGAACCATTGCAAGTTTATTCAGCTTCTAAAACTCCATTTCAATCCTAAGTGTTCCGAGTCCGTGTAGATTTTCCTCGACACCAGTATTTTACACACGGATATTTCTTTTTTGGACTTTCAGTGTACCTAGTCGCCTCTTATTCTATCAGTATTTTTTTATCTTAAGCAAACACATCTGGAAATACGACTCGATTCTTTTCTAGTCCGCTTTTCCGTGGTTCAGAACTATGAGTCACCTAGTTGTATAAGAATGCCACTTGCCACTTTGTTTGTAATTCAATCTCCTTTGAGAATGGTGATAGTCGCGTAGAATGCTGCCTTCTTCGTCAGGTATTCACCTGTCTTTTTTCCGTGGAAATCGTTCAACCTCCGTTGCTGCGGTAGCCAAAAATATACTTGTTCGTGACTCAGACACTGGCTGAAACATCCCTCCTCGAATACAAGGATTTTACTTTTCTCCTCCACTTGTTTGACTTTGCATGTCAAATTCATAAAGAGCCTCGTCAGCTGCGGTCAAAGATGTCTTCAAGCGTACCCAATTCTTTGTCATTACTGCGATGTACTATTGGAAATCAAACTGGCAGATACTTCCCTATTCTCTTTGTTACCATTTCATGACTCTTCCTCATATTACTTTCATTAGGATTCAGTTGCTGAAACCCACAACGCATATCTGGTTGAGTCCTTGTTTAATATCTATTTTATTTCTCTCACACTTTGATTGTATGATGAATAGGTGTTGTTAGATAAGACGCAACATGCTTCCGTCAATGTAATCCATCCAAATTTTTCCTGCAACTGAGATTTTTTCTCCGTTCCACATCGCCAAAGGACTACTTTTTTAAAAAGTGTATGCATACATAACGGTTCGTTTCATGGCGAAATTTTTGACTTCCTTTCGTCCCATATTCCTTGTTCTTTATTTTACGTTCCGTTGAATCATTTCCCGTTTCAGCCAACCTATGGCTATTTGATGTACAAACGAGTTTAAAAATTTGATATAACCATAGCTTAAATGGTTTTATTACTTCTGGGATACACATCTCATATTGCTGATGTGCCTGAACACTAACTTTCTTGGTTAGTCGACGTCTTATTTTGTTTATTGGCCCCAATTCAGTAGTTTTAAAAATAGGTTTTATCGTCCTTCTTTTATCTCTATATAACTTGGTGCCGTTACTACCTGTCTCTAGTTAATGGTTATCTATGGGTGCTGATATGATGTTAGTTGCTATAATTATTATACGTAATCCATTTTCATGCATGCTTAACTCTTTTACCTTTTCATACTTATTTCGATGATGGTGGCGAACTTTCTCTCATATGTTTTCCCTTTTTGTTTTTTATTTTCTGCTCTCATTATTTTTACCTCCTTATACACTCTTTCATTCTCATATAACGTTACTATTGTATATATAGTAACTTCTTCTTATATATTGGAAGATTGTCCATGACCACCAAGCGGTGGTCCCGGAACGAGATAGTAAACACAATAATTAATTGTATAAAGTATTGAGCTACTACAACTTGAAAACTGTATACCAACATTGTTTTTAATTGCACCAAATATTATTCCATTAATAAATTCCTTGGCCCCAGTGTAGTTTCTGAGAAATTCGTACTACTGAGTGGAGTTTTGTAACATAGGAATATAGCTTCATGAATGAGCAATGTTAAAATTAAAATACAAAACGAACCACTGGAATATTGGTCGGATCTAAGCAATGACAAGAAGTTGATATGCAAAAATAAAATAAAAATAGATCAGAGTAGAAATCGATTTATTTTTGGCAGACAGACACGGAGAGTCATTGGAGGTTTAAAAATTGACCGTGAAATATTGACTAATTGGAAAGAGAGTATGACGATGGTGGGGATTTATGGGTTGGCAATTGGGTCACCATTTCGCTGCCCGAGATTACGGACGTCTAATTATTTCTTCCGTCGCCTCTAATCCGACTCCTCAACCCTCGTTTATGTCCCTACAATCCAACCAAAAGCGTTTTCAACGAGTCGACCACACGATAAACTATCAAAGAGAATTTTATGCTGTGGTCGCCATTTTATTTTCGACCTCATCAGACGCAGACGTAAGATCTGAGAAATTGTGCTATGTGTTCCCTGCTTTAGTTAAATAAATACAGTGATGACAAAACTCACAATAATATACGGCCGTATTCATAGTTAATAAGTTAAAGTCGGGCTTAAGCGGTTTTACTTAGACCTGGTGTAAGTGAGGTTTACACCGGGTCTAAAATTTGGTATTCACGCCCCCGGTCGTGAGCATTTAAGCATGGGACTACGCCGTGACTTAGACCGGGACTACACCGTGACGCTAATACGCAACTTCGCAAAACTTTCATTCTTGATAATGACGAGCGTTAATCCTATAATTTTGAATCTGTTTTTCACATTTTTTCTGTGCGCACTGCTGTTTCAGTTACTGCTCAATTTTCGCTTTGCATTATTTAAGTTTATCTTTTTCGTGTTAATTTCATTAAGGTAGGTTAGTTATATTTGCGTAGGTTTCATTAGCTTGCTATTTTAGGGTTGAATTAAATTTATTTTTTATTTCAGGGCTTTGTTTTGTCAGAGTCAAGTTACTAGTTATTGGTTAGGGTTAATTAATGTCTTTATAGTTACACTTTTAGCCATATGTTTTCTGTAATCGTTCTCTTTTGTGTAATATACGTTGCGTATGTAAATAAACAAAATGCCTATGCTACAAAACTAATAATGAAATGATAAATATAAAATTTCGAAGCTTATTCTACAAAAGTTCCTTATTACTAAACGACGTAAATAGCCAAAAGGAAACTGATAGGAAAGAAAGAAACCACTATACAAACTCGATTAAACTATACAAAATTAATACGACTTGTATTTAACTAAATTATTAACCGTGATATTAATAATACTAACTATATCTAATATTATAACGTAAATAAGAAATTTAAAATGAATCACAAACAATGTCAACAATCCAAGAACTCATACAACTCTACTAATCTTTTTAACTATTTAAATCATTAACCACCACCCCTAAAATATAAAACCTCACTAAATTAAAGCCCGTAACCTACTAAAACACCTACTGCAATTAAAACATTTCTAAAGCTGGAGAAAGAGAGCCATCAACGTAAAGCTAATGCCGCTAGTCTCACTGCTAAACCAGCTCGTCATTGGTTTAACCCTGCCCGGACTAAACTTAGCCTGACTAAACGACAGGTGCCACTAAAAACACACTATGAATACCGGTTTATTGCTGAAGCCGGTCTAACTTCCATAAATCTGCCGAAGACCCGGACTAACGTAACTATGAATATAATAAATAATAAAGTCTATCTTCCTTTCTCTCAACTGCATTCGCCCTACGCCCTCGCTAAGGTCACACATTTGCGTTTGTAATGTCCCAGTTGTTGAGAACAAAAAAAATGTGGCTCTACTTGGTCTTCTTAACTTCCCTTTTTACCTTAAGTCGACATTTTACCATAAATGACATCAAATAAACAATGAGAAATTTTCATAAAAAATAAAGTTAAAAGCCCTAAAAATCCTAAAGAGGGGAAAATATTTTTGTATTTTGATTTATAGCATATCATAAGTTTTAAGTGTAGCTTTTAACCGTGTGCATGTGACTGCATAAATTTAAACACCACTGTGAAACAGTGAGATGGATTGAGTGATGGACTGAGAGTTATATTGATTTATTTCGAATGTCCATCCCAAATTTAATTATCAATTAACTAAACGCTCATCAAGTTCATCCAACTTTTCCAATATGTATTTTCCTCCAAACCATTTGCTCTGATTCACATGGGGTTCATTTATTAGCCGATTTTTATAGAAATTTTACAGCTCTTGCGAAAACCAGTGGCAATCAGCATGTAATTTATTCTGAACAATCGCAACATCCATAACTTGGGCGGGATCGGAACGCCGCATTTGGGTTAGCCGATGAGTGTCAGGCAAACCCGGTCCATCGTTCAAAACTTCAATACAATTATTTGATTAGGAATAGAAATTTATGGATCGAAATGTACCTAAGTGTCCAACTTTACGAGTTCTTTGTCATAAACTGAATAAATGAGCGTTAATGATACGAAAATCCATCTTTATCGTAATATACCTATCTAAATGGGTATGGCATTACTGAATATACATTCCCATTGAAATGGAATTACTGACTTAATGTGTAAATGGCTAATGTCTAGGCATAATTTCCAAATATTTATTTTAAGCTTCGCATATAATATAACTATAAGATTTTTAGACTCTGCGGACCGTAAGAATTTGATCAAAGAATCGATTCTTAGAAATATACTCGGAAGTTTCTACCTGGCTAAAATAATTACGTCACCGAAGGGAGGTGGATCGTTTGATCGTTTCCATTGATAATTTAATGATAAGGTTACATCCATAAGCCTAAGGAATGGTAGGCGATTAGCCTTTCCGATGTGATATATGCCATCTTTCGCAGCGACGATAAAGCAATATTCTGTTTTCTCATTACATTGCTGACATACATTTCCTTGCGAGGGGAAACGTGGTCTAAAAATAGACGCATGTGTATGAGTAGAGTGTGTGCAAAGGAGACGGAAGAAAAAATGGGAAGTCAAGGGGAAAAAAAAGTAAATCCAAGAGGTCAATAACCCATGACCCGAGATACAGCTGAGCGAATGAACCCCCTTGTGATTTGGGTGACTCGAGGGAGCAGTGAACTTGATGAAAAGACTCGAAAAAGCGACAGAGAGAGAGAAAGGGAGGGAGGGAGTCATAAAGACCCACGATAACCATTCGTTACATATTGTCGCGCTCACTTGAAATCTGAGGGGCGCCTTCGTAGCATCCCGTGCGTAAAGCTTTTAGGCGAGTAGAATTCGCACATACAAGTGGGCGGGGCGGGCCCTGTGCTTCCTGTTATTTCCGAGAAAGTGAATGGAGTCCGGAAAAAAATCACATATTACGTGTTTAATTCACCAAGAGCCATTAATCCGATTAGAACACAGGACCGTCCAGGGAATAGCCGAGTCCTCTTCTTCTCACTAGTCTACACCGACTGAAGTGCTTCTACTCCATGACGCGATTTTCACCAATACAATTGCCTCTGAAAAGCCTCATACACAAATCGACAGGATTTGTGACAGGGAGGCCGAATGGCGTAGTATATTGGTCAGGCTAAAGTGAACGGCAAGAACTGCATAGAAGGAGCATTAATGAATGAACGAAAGACATCTTGATGGAATTAAAAACGTCATAAAGGAGGTTAACGGACACGAGAAAAGAATGAGAGCTTATGAGAAATAAAATTTAGGATTAAAAATGATTAAAATGCGTGAGAATCCTTATGCGCCGAATTTCCCGGCCGGTAAATACACAATTTTTTCAATCTTAAATTTATTCGGAAATCGGTCAGCGTCTAATGTCAGCGCCGATGATGAGTATTTTCTTTTACTTTTTCCGAGAACAACAATACTTGTTGTACTTGAACAATTTTCTTGTAGAAAGTAAAGACTTACTTCATTTTTGATATAACCTATTCTAGCATAACCTTTTAATAGTTGCCAATTTTTAAATGTAAAAATGGCACTTAACAAACTGTTGACAATAACGAAAGCTATTATTATTAATTTGATTAAGTCTAACCTCAAAATTCGCACTGAGTCTTATAGGCCAGGAAATAGGGCAATATAATTCACTCAGTTCGACCTGGCAACACTTACAATTAGGATAACAAAATGTACATACATCATTCACTGCTCCATTTTTGTAAGACAATATCCTTCCTTGTTTCCAATAAATACTACTATCATATAACCCGCGGAATAGAGAAAATATTCACCTAAAAGGGTCAAAATCTTGCCAGTTCTATTCGAGGTCCCCACCATTCTGTTTCCAAAATATATAATAAACTTCCAAAAACAATTAAGCCAATTATATCTCCCACAATTTTTAAAACTAAATTATGTGAACTGTTGCAGAGAAAGTTATACGTATTACAGTGTACAGGATTATTTTGATGACAAACTATAAATGTTTGAATGTATTTAGAAGGAATCCTCAGTTTCCAGCATCTATGATATAGTTTATTGTCTCTTTGTACATTTGTAAATTTTCTAGGTTTATACATTTTATGATATACGTGCAACTTTTTATCTACCATGCCTCTGTAATTGACAAGTTCTGTCTTTGACCGCTTGAGCAATAAAATGTTATTATTTTAAAAAAATTTCTTCTTGTCTCAGCATTGCTGGAAGTTCGCCCATCCCGGATATACTATTATCTACCAAAGGATTGGGCTAATCGACTTTTAATATGGACTATTTTTACTATTGTTTTCTTAGTTGTTATGAGGTTTAATGAGTTTGACGCCAGGTTACAGTGCATCTTCTTGTCTTAAAAAATTTCTTTCGATACTGCATGTTTTAATAATGACTGCGTTTTGGACCTCTTGGTGTACGTTACCATTAAGACCAAGGAGGTTTAAGTTGTGTATGAATGATTTTGGAGTGTTTCCGGTATTCGATATTATAAACGGTACTATTTCTATTTTCTTTTTCTTCCAGATTCTTTCTAGTTCTATTGTTTGTCGTGTATATTTCTCTATTTTTTCGTTATATTTCGGCTGTATATTTGTGTCGTTTGAGATAGCTATGTCTATGAGGTAGGTGGTTTTAAGTGTTTTGTATTGAAGTGTAATACCCGGTCTATTGCAAGCGATTGTTTTGTCGGCATGCAGTGTGATGTCCCAGTATAATTTGTGTGTTTCATTTTCCATTATGTTTGGTGGAGTGTAGTTGTACTAGGGAATGTTGTTTGTAATTAGGTTGTAGTTTTTGGCTATTGCTTAGTGTATTATCTTTGCAGCTATGTTATGCCTCTCGGTGTATTCCCCTCCGGCTAGTGTTTGGCATCCTCCAGTTATATGGACTATTGTTTCTTATTATTATTACTCTGTATTATGATATAATACCTACACTTTTACGAGTGAAAGGGTGTCGAGCAATTAAAATAATTTTCATTTAACAACGTACAAAACAGCCAATGAACCTTTAGAATAATACCCATTTATTAACTTTAAAATACGATGTATGCCCATACTTTGGCCATTATGACGACGAAAAATGAGAGTAATGTTAAAACTCGCTCAGCGGCAAAGAGTCCTTGGCAATGCATTGCGATCTTACATTTACTATCGGTACAGTGCGATGATTATATAGGAGATGATTTCCAGCGTTTCTTATTGCAACGATGATTAATCGTTATTTCAAGTAGATACGGTTAAAGATAACGATCGACAGTAGAAACCACTCAGAGAATAGGCTACCGCGCCGTCAAATTATGTTTATTTGCTTTCAGCAGACTCACCAAAAGGGAGGTTCAACGGGGATCGGTCAATGTTTATAAAACCACTCGGAATGAAAGCTTCGAATCTTAAAAATACGAAATCCGGAGGAGAAAGAGTAAATAAGCCGATCTGCCAACCAGGAGGGGATTCCTCAGCTGCTTTGTGGAGACTTCCTCGTGAAATCACCACTACGCAGAAGGTCGAGTGAATGAATTATTTACTGCTGTTCGGAGGAATTTAGATGTTCAAATATCATTAACTTCCAGCGGTGATGAATGAGGAATTTTAACGGACGTGCTAAATCACGTGTAGATGGGCAAGTTTAGAGCAATAATGGCTTAGTATACACATTCATTTCCTTCTCCCTGCGTAAAGGTCACGCCTCTGCCGAAATCAAGGTCGGCGGATGCACCATCGTCAGTGCAGGATTAAATATTAAATTTGTTGGCCTCTTTACACCTACCGTCACTGACCTCAATAATAAACGAGAGCCAACGCTGTCTCTTAGCGCACGATATGTGTCTCTCAGCTCTTAAATATTAAATCTTTGTGTCAACACAGCAAGCGAAAAAGCACATGCAATCATTCAACGTATAGAAAATCATTCGGTTCGATCGGGTGAAGGTTTTATTTTCACGAAACTTTTCACAAACGCTCGCCACAGGTACCTTATACATAAAATTTGTTTATTCTGATTGGCAGCGTGAATATAACGAATATATGTGTGTAAGTATATACACAATTAAAAAATATTTTACATTGATTCTTTGAATTTTGTGGTTTACTGTGAAGGGTATTTCCCATGACCTTGAATTTGGTCATGGTTTTTTTATTGGGTATTTCAGTTGCAATCGAAGGAATTACGTGGCCAGAAAACATCCTCTTGGTGATAGTGCCCAATGGACACTAAAAGAAAACATAAAGTTGCGTTTACTATCAATAGAAGAAAGGGGTAAAGTGATTTGAATTTTATTCACCGAAAAAAGTCACTCTCCGAGAAATCTCCACATTTATTTCTTATACTGTGACCCCCCCCTCAATCACCATGCCTCATTCCCCTCCTTGAAATAATTGTCCTTGATCCTGCTCAGATAATGAAATAAATTTCACTGCTTCATTTACTGCGAAAAGGTAAATAATGCTTTAATAATAATAATAGTAAATAACCTTTGATCTAGATAAGGTACACAACAATAGGTTTCTCCGATACACAATTCACAACAATAATGAGTTTAATGTTCATTAAAAAGAATGTCTGTGACTTCAATTTTGAATATTGATTCTAATATAAAGTAGCATCGCCTAAGCTAGCGTTGTTTTACAGGTAGCGATCAAAGGTTAACATTAATTAATATCGAATCAGGACCAGTGAATTAACGAAAACTTTTTTGTCCATTTTTATGTTGCTCGCCAACGGTGACAGCGGTCGAGAGAGAGAGAGAGAGAGAGAGAGAGAGAGAGTGAACCGTCTTTTATCTACGTTGATCCCTAAATCCGACATGTAATATCAACCTTGTCACAAATTTCCTGCACAGCTTTCTTAATCATACGTCACAGGTCCGTTATTGAAACCCGGTATAATAATTCACATTTAAAGAAATCTCTTACTTTCTTCCTACTTTTCGAGCTTGTTTCTACTTGTAATTTACTTTGGACAAAGAGCACTTAGCAACCGTACTAATACGACCCCGAACTTTTTCATTGTTTCGGGTATCGCAATATTGGAGTGTTGTCTGATGATTTCAACATGAAAATCATAATTCTACAGAAAGCTACAGAAAATTATAATGCTACTAGGTATGTAAAGTCGCAGAATTTCATAATGACGAAGTTCGATCATTTAAAAACCGATTTCGGGATAGAAGATTTGAGAGCGAACAATATGCGATTCACATATTTTCTTGTCTCTAAAATATTACAAATTACTCACTATAGCGATATATTTAATCGTTAAAGGACTTTCTCTTGTTCGAAAAAGTGATCGAATGATATATTCTCGCATCCTCATCGCGTCACATGACGTGAATTAATTTTTTGTTACAAATCTGAAGTATTGTTGAAGACTTATCTTTGTGAACAACTTAGACAGACGGCCAACTTGGCAACACTTTAGCATCCCTCTACCTTCAGTGGTCCACCAAAAGTATAATTACGCTGCAAGGTAGTTGGTACTGCGCCACTGGCCAAAATGATTGAGACAAGTGAAAACTTTGTTTACCTATCGAACATAATGAATTTCTATTATATTAAGAGGGTCAGAATTTATCAGAATGAATTTCGTAAAAGCTCTAAGAACGAACGACGAAAATAAAATGGTCACTCGGCGGAAATCTAGGGTCCGAAAAAACTTATCACGAGTCGAACTATAAGAGAGTATTTACGCCGACATTACAAGAGTATTATAGACGACATCCATATTATGGATTTTTTTTCGTAGCGTATTCCCAGAACACTTTACTACCTGCTTCCTTAAAGGAGGAGAAATATCCAATCTTATACATCGGCGCGACGGGGGATATACCCTCCCCTCTGAGCCGACTCGGGGCTGTCGACGGAGGAGCTTAATCGACGCCCACTCTTCCTCTTCCTACACTTAGGAACGGCTCTTATGGCACCGCGACCTCTCCCCCTTGATCCTCCTCCTCCTTCCCCCGGGGGGAAAACTGCACTCGCGAGGCAAAATTAGAAACTCCACGTAGGAGGTGACGGGACGGAGAAGAGGCAGGGTGGATGGGAGGGGGGAGGGAGGAGGAAATAGATATAAAAGTGGTATGGGACGTTGAGAGAAAGGACGCATAGAGTGTAACAGGTCTCTCGGGAGTAGTCGGGAGGGATTGCCGGGAAGAAGGGGAGCGGAGGAGGTGGGGGGGG
>WURS02052100.1:0-10930 GCA_011762765.2 Rhinocypha anisoptera | reverse complement strand
CCCCCCCTCCCAACTTTCGCAAAAATTTAATAATCGCGGGAAAACGCGACGTTTATTGGAAGGAGGAGTCTTTGCGGCCGCCACCCTCCGTTCCCGCCCCCCTCCCTATCGCAGTATGTGTGTGTGTGGGGGAGGGAAGGAGGGAGTGGGGGGGCCGAGAGAGCGGATGGATTAATTAGATCTGTCGATTTCGCCCAATTCACTCGACCCCGACCCTCTCCACCCAATGCCCATACGCACAATCCCACGCACACACTGCATTTGCATGCGTTGTCGCGCGCATCGGAAAATTTGATTCCCTTTCTCTCTCTCCCGTTCCCTCCCTCACTCTCCGGCCGACTCGGAGCACGCGTAGACGAAGCATGTTCCGCGCACTGGTCTCGTGTATATTCAGTATTCGAGAGGGAAACGCCCAGTTGTTCCGTTGTTTCTGGACCGTCAGAATGCGCACCCTCTTTCTCTCTTTATATATTCCCCTCCTCCCCCACTTCATCCCTTCTCGGCGCGTGCACCAACTCCTACGACACCGTTTCACTCGCGGCGAGGAAATATCCTCCATCCTGCTGGTGCTACTCGAATGGGACTTTGAGATTAGATTGTGAACTGGTGAGTCCAATCAATATTGCCTATTGTATTCGTCCATCAGTAGAATAATATCGATTAAAAGAAACACGAAACAGTTTGTGATTCCACGTTTAAAAAAAGTTGCAGGACATCCCCTGGGAGTTGTGTCACATGCACGGTCTGTGTCTCGAAGAGTTCCCATTCCAAGGATTTGCAATAGTTCTCCTAGAGGGCTTTGTGCATTCTGGAGGGTGAGGTTAGAGTTTGCGATCGTGGAAAAAATGGTTGAATAAGGATTAGAATGATAAGGACTATCATTCGCGGGCTGATGTGAATGAAAATTGTGATAAATAGAGGAAACAGTGTTGCGTCCTGGTTGTTTGCATTGTTAAAGAAATCTTTAGCGACATTTATTTCTATATGACTGTAGAAATACAAGAATGAAGAGTCAAATATAAAGTGAATGTCATTCTCTAACCAGGTAAGTAGAGTTGAAAGTAGGAGGAACTGAAGTTTTATTCATTCTTAATACAACTAAGTAAATACAATGTAAATTATGTAGGTGATAGACGTAATGAGGATATTACATAGTTTCATAAATGCTTGATTCGTTAGAGGACTTACCCAGTGTGAGTAGTTTCCTCCCAACAAAATTGTAACTCTCCCAGGGAGAATATTAATAAGCAAAAGTGAAATGATGATAAGAATTAGTTAATTTACGACCCCGTATTCTCACCCACTAATGATTCTAGCGCAATCCCCTACTAAAATAAATTTTTGTGGGTGCTTCTATAAAATTTCCTTCTGGGGTTTTCAACTCCACTGTTTCCTTCGAAAAACCCAACATACAGAAAAAAGTAATCTTGAAAAGAAGATGAGTATGTTTTTCAACCCCTCATATCAATCCGCAAATTCCATGAAATGTAGTGAAAAACTGGAAGTACACATTCATAATCACATCCTGTTATTAATGAAAATGAGAAGCGCTCCGGAAAAGAAAAAAAACTGTTATCAAAAAGTTTCCATGTGAGCAATCCACTGCTAATATTAATGAGTGGTACTTGAAGCTCTGAAAAACTAGCTAAAACTTTTCCTCGAGCATCACGGTATTTCACAGCGAACTTTCCATTAAGCCGTCAGATACACTATGCTGGCCCACCCGGAGGCTTCTTTGCGGATTCGTAAGTTTAAAAACAAAATTTATGGACTGGGCAAGACCCCTTTGTCCCCAGTTCCTCGGGCTTCCTGGTCCAACATTACGAATGAGGAGATTTAGGAAAAAAATACACTTTCACCGAGAACGGAAAGTGGTAAATAGTAATGCCTGCGACAGGAGAGAGATTTTATCAGAAAATCGAAATGTATTCATCGAGAGAAATCAATTAATCTGTCCGTATGCCCAGGACCGATTACATACGAAATTAGTAACGACACCGATTGGAAACTTGTCCCAGAAAAAAATCATGAGAAGAAAACAAAACATTACGATGGATACGTAATGCACACGAGCGTTTCCAGACGATGACTTTAAGCATCTGGATTTGTTCCGAGCGACGAAATTCCTCAGTGTACTTTCTCTGCAGCCTTCTTGACTCCTCCGTGTCTTCTCAATTATCCTAACATCCTTCTTTTTCACCTTTTCTCCTATTAATGGATCCACAAGCCATTCGTTTCAACACACTTCGCTCTCCATCCACAGCTTCCAATATAGCGCGTGCCTCCTTTGGTAAAATCTTATATTCTCACCAATAACATTCGTGGACGTCATTCTGCGCTAAGTGGAGCATTAGAAGCGATGGGGAGCATTTGAAGGTTAATTCAACGGCACGCGCATTTCGTCATCAAATTCGTTTTTCATACCATCCATCTTTTCGGTCGTATTGTGATCCCTTTCCTTTCTATAAGATGGGCCGACAAAATGAATCGTGCTGAACAATTGACCCTACCATATCAGACAATCATGCGACGACGTGTACGAGGGAGGTATCAAGGGGTATCCGGGAAGGGCGTTTTCCTTCTTACGTTTGCCCTGCTGACGACGAGCTTCTCCAAGCTCCTCCAGCGAAAATGTTTTCCAAATGTATGCCTGTTTCATCTTTGTGTTTAGAAGTTGGAAACTTTCACGAAACGAGTCAAAAAGTAACACAATCTTCTTTCACAAACACAGGTTATAGTTCTATCTGACTTGCAGACCGCTATACTAAGCTCCATCTAGCAGAAGGGATAATCCAAGAGGGTAGGCTGCCAACAGCCTGTGAAAAATAAACCTAATGGGCAATCGACCCCTTGCGAGACCAACCAAATGGGGCTAAAATTATTTATCCCACCCATCGCACCCGTGAGGATATCCAAAGGGGAAGGAAAAGTGGGGTTTCGAGGTCGTGCCATGCATCTTGGTGGATCACATAGTGTAATCTCGAAAGACACGGTTAACTTGTTCGAGGAAAGTCTACCGAATTTAGTTATAGACACACGACCCTGATCTCAAAAACGCAAAAATATTTCCACAGAAATGAACGTGAATTCACTCACACACAAGCTGTTTATTAATTAGGAAAGTTGGGCATTCACCGCGTTAACAAGTTAAAATTGGGTTCAAGAGGTAACTCAATAAAACTTTTAACGGAAGGCGGCGATTTTATTTCCCCTTGATATATTAACTTGTTAGTCTATCACGAAAATTGAAAGCCACTCTCCGCCAAGCCTCATTTGGAACGCGGAGCCCAAAACACAACCTTGAACACCTAAAACGACCCTTTAAATTCTCGATTTTTGCGATAAATGACCAACGAAATGTTTCTCTTGATTTATTTTTCGCACGGAAAAAATAAGTAAGAACTTTAAAATTTCATTTTGTGGAAATGTAACAATTGTTCCACAAGTTTCACGTTAAATGATAGAACTGCAATAAAAAAAACATTTTGTGTGTCAGTACGTCACAGCAATTGCCTTAATGAAATCAAGAAATAAAAATGATTCTCGTGCCCACGTGTGTGAAACTTGTGGCTTTCCCATAAATGTGGTTTTTCTTGTAGGAATGTTAAATTTATTCCTCAACTACGACAAAGATACCGGAAATAAATTAATATAAGATTAATTACCGCCTGCTTTACGTATTCTCTTTATTTTGATGAATTCAGCACGAATATGAGTACAAGGATTTTCATTCTCCAGCACCTATGTGATCCTCGTGTCACATGCTTGATGAGGTTAAGCATGTCTAAGTATGGGTTAAAAATTACACATAATTAACGAAAACAATTCAATCGTACGCCGAATTAGTGTTTTCCCCGACGGTGGCCGGATACTCAGAGATATGACTGAAAGTTCAATGCGTAAACTTGGCAGCCAATTATCGTTAATCATTCAAAAGCAATTTCTTAGGCGGGTGTTATTACAAACGTTCTAATGAAACGAAACGTAAGACGGAAGCCACTCAAAGGAACGGGAATATTTGCTTTGGATAGCTACAGCTAGCTAGCTCTCTAAGTAGGTAGTGCGTGCAATTCGCCGCGCACAACTGCTCTTTCGAAACTCATTCGTGGTCGAATGTGAGACGCAGGTGCAAGAGAGAGAAGGATTAATTAATATGGCAGGGCAAGGGGAAGGCGTCGGTTGGCGGCACGAGGAGAATGCCAATGGTAAGCAATGACTCCGATACTGTGGCGCAGGACTGGTTGGTTAAAGGGACGCGGACTGGTTTAATCCTCAACAATGTTACTAACGAGTGGGGAACTGGATAAGATGCGTAGAAGACTACTGAGTATGAGCGAAATTTAGTTTCTAGGAAAGATAAGAATGCCGCATAACAAAGCCTATGTCGTAAGAGAGAGATACATCAATTGTTCATCTTATCAGATAGTTTTTTCCGTACAAATCAGACGTCATGGGTTAGAATACATCGGATATTCGAGCAGTTAAATCGTGGCTTCCTGGACAGAATATTTTCCGGCATGGAACTTCAGGTTTACAACCATCCATAACTTTCTCTCCCTTCATTTATATCTACTCATGCACAGCGCAGAGCGATAATTTCTATTCGGAAGGAGAAGCCGTTAGCCAATCAAGGGAGAGCCGCCTCCAAAGGCTGTCGAAGGAAGAAGATACCTCTGCGCCGAGGGTACAAATAGATTCTCTCACGTGGGTGCAAACGTTTACTTTCCCAATGTAAAAACTTGATTTATCTCGCAGACACCAAACATCCTAGATAATCGAGGGGACAAAAAAACTATCAGTGAAACAGAGTGAAGAAAGAAAGGTGGAAAAAATTGTAATTTGAGCTAAGTCATGAAAAGAAACTTGTTGCGGATTAACACAGGGTTTCATAGAAATTAACGGGAAATTAATAAACCAAAATTGGCTTGACAAAAAAATCAAGAGTTCGCATCAAATACGTTCTCATAACTGGATGGAGTCCGATGGACCCTTTTCACTCACCAATAAAGGATCAATTCATGTTGACCCTGCATTGCCTGACATAAATACAACATAACCTCGGGATGGATTCAAATCTTTGACTTTTAAGTCTTCTGGCAAATGTACGATTCATCCAACTACCGGCCTAGTCCACTAATTTCCATGAAATAGACCCAGATTGAATTGCAAAACCGGTAGCTCCCCTGCGGCAGGATAGGCCACTATTTCACTTGGCTTCCCGTGAAACGAACGGCACATGAGCAACAAATTTATACTGTCCCGACATTCAATAAATCCTTTCAATGGAATCTCAGAATTCTTAGTCAGCCGAGTCCTCGACCTTGATTATTTTCTTTATACGCATATTTCTCTTGCCAAGTCCCTCGACTGCCAACAGAGTCGCTTTGCCTCAACTTTTGATCATCACGCTAGTGTAAAAAAGTTTTGTAGCATTCGTTCAACGATGAGAAAACCTAAATGCATTTCTCATACGTCACGAGCTGAAGGAAAAAATCGTTCGAATTGAGACCCATCGGTATTTGTAGTTCGCATTCGAATGAAGTTCATGCCATGGCCATAAATACGAAATCCAGTGCGATAAATTGTTCCGGTGAATAACAAAAATACAGCTGTGAATTATCTTTCTGGATTAAATTCGCAGTTTTTCTATACTACGAGGAATAAAAATATATTTAGTGAAGCACATGGAAATGATATGGATTACAATGGAATTACAGCATAAAACCAACCTTTTTCCGATTCAAATTTATACGGATCCGTCCGTCGAGTATTAATAAATCACATCTTTTATGCATAAAAACTTGCGTTTCTAAATCATTCAGAGAAAAAATATTTTTATCATCTGTAAAATTGAAAAGAAAAGAAGTGAAAGTGCTTATTTTCATTATTAAATAAAAAACATTTTAATTCATAAAAGGATTCGGCCCATACAAAAGGACGCATGACAATGGAAATAATAAACTATCGTATTATTAATAGTACTATCGTACTATTAGAACCTATTCAGAAAATGATCAGAATTTTTATTGGACGCTGAGATGATGTATATGGAAAAAGATATGTCATATTTAAGGAAAAGAAATAAATATACATTTTAAGTTAAATACAATTAGAAGAAGAAATTAATTCGATCGGTGGGCGGATTGTTCCCCAAGGGAATACTAGTGAAAGGAGATTGATCGAGCCCCTGGGGACAATAAAAGATGAAGATTACCAAACCAGCCCAACGGAATGTAACGGATGTTGGCAGCTAATCATCAGGAATCATGAGCAGGGACATAATGTAAAGATTATTTAGTGTCAGGATGTGGTCATAAACAAAGATAGAAGGTAGGAGATAAACGACAGAATTGAGAGGTATTGAGATATTAGGTGGAAGGACAATGTGATGAAAAGTTATAGAGGAAAGGAAAGAATAGATAGGGCTGCTTAAGAGAGGACTTTACTGAGAGAAGTTCAAAGTCAGGGAATGTTGACAGATGAAATAAGAGTTAGATGAATGGATACTGAAGAGCTAGAGGCAAGGGAGACATTAGGTTATAGAGGAATGAAAGGAATAAAATGGCCGTTTTGCACGTCGTGACATCGTGAGGATCTGAATTAGTCTGGGGATCGAGTCCTGTCGAGGTTGAGTGTTGAGTTTGTCTAAATGGGTTTTTTCTGTAATGTATGAGGCGCTAAATGTACCATAAACGTGGATGCACCCTATAAAACATAAATACTATGAGAATCTGTGAAGAATACGGATGTTTCCATTGTTAATTAATAATAAACTAATTTGCCCAGCATTCCCAAAACTTAACCTTAATGCGGTTCGCCATCTATAATAGTAGATTACTGGAGAGTTGTTTTAAAGGCACTTATGTTTAGTATCATTTTGTATATAATACTCGTATAAGTTATTGTAAAAGGCTTTTAGCATCTTCCTTGACTATTATTTTATGCTAATTACCATTAAGTATAACAGCAATTACCGCAGCTTGGAAAAGTGTTTTGGTATGCACTCTACTATCAGAGATCATTTCATTAATGGAAAATAGAATATAAAGCACCCATTCCCAAAGGAATGGTCATATCTACTGACCTGATCAGTAAAATATCCTATCCCAAGAGAAAGCACTAATTAGAACAAACAGATCGTGTTGTTACAACTAAACCACGTAGTGACTTTGTGTAACCGTGCATTTTCCCGTAATACCTGGTCGGACACGGAAAGAATTGAAAAATCCATGTACATAAAACTATTTCTAGAGGAAAAATCAATCGGGGATGAATCTCTTAAAGCGTAAGTCACCTCTAACTCCCATGAGGGAAAAAGCAATGAAAGAAACCGTAGAAACTAGGCGGTAGGTGTAAAGAGGCCAACTCGAACATAGGGAAATACCACCGCGTTATTAGAGTTCCAGCGTTTCCACGTGAACCAAGAACGCTCAGAGCACGGCGTTATGCAAGCATGAGCGCATGGCCTGCCGCTGTTAAAACCTTTATGCATTAAACGAAGTTTTCAAGTGCTATCTACGTTCTAATGGCTTGAACCGATTGAACTGATTTTCCGGAGATATCAGTAAGTCATTACATATGTGACCACTGGATATGTAAGATGCTATAAGGGAATGACGGAAGAGCAAATGAGAGAGAATCCCCTCAAACTATCCGGGTTCACTGCGCCGTGGGAGAACGGGAAATGTGGCTACAAAAGTATGTGTGAAGGAGACCGGCAGCAAAACTTCTAAACAGTTTCATATAGAGTACGCCAGCCGAAAGGGCAATACCTTGGCGCCGTATCACTGCTTCGCGTCACTGCTGCTGATTTGTGGCTGCATGATACACGCCACTAACTCACTGAAGATATCGCGATACGGCTCCTTGCTCTCGATTGGGGAGTAAAAGAGTAACAGCGCCACTGCCCTGACCGGACCCTCTGCGCAGCCGCTGCTGCGGCGTTTGCGCCAATCGTGAGACGTGTCGCGGTGAAGGGAGCAGGTAGATGTTGGAAAATGGAGAGGAGGGAAGGAGGAATGAAAACATGGAAGTGAGGACGAAGGATGATGAGCTGCTATAGGAAACCTTCTCGGATTAACCACGAGGCTTAAAGTTCCACAGCGAAAAAAACAAACATCTTCAGTTATCAATTCACGTTGGCAAGACACAACATGGCGATTAAACAAATTCTATACTATTAGTTTTCAAGGTCGCCCAGCCCGATACAGTTTCACGAAAAAAATTAATGCTACGCTACTACAACAGATTCTAACTCTGTTAAGAGGAGAATTTACCGTGGAATTCTTTCCCTTAAGGTTCAACCAAAATTAATGGGTCCGGTAAATGCATATTTAATTGTTCACTTTCAATTAGTTCACCTCCCATAAATATCTACAGTTTATTTCAGATAAATACACACAGAAGAAGAGTAAAAATAATTAACGCACGTACAAGGGGTACAAGGAAATAATAATACAGAATAATAACTGTTTCACGTTAAGAAACCGTGCACCCAACCAGGTTTCTCCTCGCACTGAGACCAAGTAAATGCTTGCAATAAATGTGTGGAAAAAATATCAACAAGTTGATATTGACAACTTAAGTACGAAATAAAAATTCTAGAAAAAAATAGTGAGTCACTCCCTAATTACATTCAGTTACGAAACATTTATGGATGCCAATGAGATGTCAGAGTGATCGGGTACAATAAATAAAACGGACATTTTAAGTCACTGCTCACCTTGAATGGCATCATAATCAACAAGCAAATATGAATCTCGGATTTAGCCTTCAATAAACACAAAGTTAATCAGATTAATTCCCATTATTTAACGCCTTCAGGTTGTTGATAGTAGCAAACATTTCCTTTAAGACACATGACTGGATGTTAACTGAAAATTCAACCAGATAATATTACGGAGAATACCTAAAATATCTCCGAAACTACAAAGTTCTGGTAATAACACACCAACAATCGGTGTATTTTCTCCAGGTGTGGGATTTATTTTGTCTAAATGGCTCATATCAAGCATTTTATCCCAGACTGCGTTTAATAATGTCTAAAAACGTATAAAATTTTTTTTGTTCCGACTGGAAAGTTCCATTTCCAATGAATGAAGGGGGGAGGAGCTTCCATCCCCCCCCCCTTTCACCCCCTGCTTATCTCGCTACCGCAATGCCAGGCGCGTTATCCCGGATGGAATTTGTAACGTTCACATTTATCTTCACGCAAATTTGACCAGTCCGTCGAATGTATCGCGGCAACTATCTAAACATGAAAATTTGGAGAGGGATATTTTTTTCGAGGGCGCCGCATATTTTTTTTCACACGGTGGGGCTGATGTAAAAAAATTCGAAATTAACCATCTGGGGTAACTCCCCTTTTCCACTTATTTGACGAAAATATCCGTCGTGCCACGCACACACATATAGATAAACACACGCACGGTGGGCAAATATTTAGCCACCAAAGCCACGTTCACGAAAAAAAAACAAAGAGCCAGAAAAAACGGTGTAGGAGGGGTGGGGGAGGACGGGGAGTGGAGAGAGACTATTTAAAAAGATATCAGGGACGAGAGGGACACGAAGAGGTCTCGAATGAGGGGAGAATGTAATTTTTTTTCTCGGATTTCTCACGCAGGGGCGGACAAGGCAGGATATCGACGCATACGATCTATGGATACATTTTCCTAACGTGGAACATCAGAATAATGGAAGTTGCATATACCATTCTATACACTACAACTTCGAAATTACTAAGAAATAAAACGATGCCATCGTGATACTAGACACATCTAAGTTTTCATCGCATCTCAAATTAATCAATCACTAATCACGACAGGGAAACCATCGAATACATATAACCAAAGTTGTAATGTCCACCGAAAAGTACCTGAATCGTGAACCCCTTATTAGAGATAAAAAAAACCAAGGAGAATTCATTTAAACAAGAAGACAATTTCGTAACAGTTAATAGGTTAACTCAGCGTGGGAGTGACTCATTCGCGAGAAAAAATTACCTCAGGTCGTAGTTACGTGTGAATCTTCTTCGTGTATTATTAATTAAAGACGATGAACGGTTTACACGATGCATTTGTATAAAGAAATATATAAATATGAGCACAATATATGAGTTTTTAAATTTATAACACTAGCACTCAGTATTTCCCAATCAAATAATACATTTTTGTAAAACATGTAAAGTAAGCTGGAGGTACAGAGGTAGGGATAAAGTGTCTATTACGGAACTTTGTCAAGCGAACTCATATGATAACACCACTACTTTTGTAACATATGAAAAACTTCTGTACTATCGCGGTTCTCACCACATTGTTGAGCGCTATGCTTTGGGTATCTTCGGCAAGTTATCTTATGTCGGTGATGTAACTAAGAAAAATAAGGGCGATACAAAATTTAAAAAATAATTTGCCGGTGCAAAGATCCGTAATAGACACTCAGGTCTCCTTATATAGCACGGCATATAGGGATAGGGATACAATCTTATATAGTGCACAGGTGTATGGGGGATGTAGCTGGCCAATGCACTCGCGTAAATATAATGGCTTGGTTCCGAGAATTGGTGGCCAATGAAGACAGGTGACCATTGCACAATGGTGGCCAATGTACGCAAATTATTTCCCATAAGAGACAATATGTTTTTTTCGGTTCCACGAACGAGTGGCCAATGTAGACAGGTTCTACTGTATACGCAAAATTCTCCTAGAATAAATCACCACCAGATCGGAGAATGAACCGCGACCCGAGACGTAAAATCTTTCGCACGAGCTTCAGATTCGCGATCACGTTGCATCCGGGCCTTTTCCCCACGCCTTCTTCGTCACGGCCCCCTCTGCCGACACCTCCCTCGCGCATCTCGAGGGCCTCCTCACTCACGACAAAAGCGTGGGAGCACGCGGACCCTCCAAAGACTACGACGGCCTACACGGCA
>WURS02052089.1:0-10930 GCA_011762765.2 Rhinocypha anisoptera | reverse complement strand
AAGCTGAGTGATTTTTCGGGTACCACATCTTCGTGGGAAACCACAGGCGGCACAGGGAAATGAACTGATGCCCCTCTGCACCCTGTGATGTGTGAATTTCCACACGCCCTGTGGGCTTAGTACTAGGTGAGCTCTACCCTAACTTAACATACCAACATTCGGGTTGGTCACTATGGTGGTGGTGGTAGTACATATTGAGTCAAGAATATATTCTTAAATATGGATCTCTGAATGTAAGTAATAATGCTCTTACTTCGACGGGAAAATCCGTAATTCGCCAAAATCCTTTTAATTCAAACAAAGCGAGGGGACAAAATGGACGCTAAGGGTCATTTCCTATCTCCCGAAAGGCGCGGGAGGGGGAAAGAGCGGCTGGGCGGGGGGCAGACTCTTAGCGAAAGGTGTCAGCGGAGCAAACGAGGAATTCTCCGCTCCCTAAACGTTCTCACCCTGCCCATTATTTTTTCTTTGTTCCCTGAACCCCTTCACAAACACCCCTCCTACCTCCGTTTCTCCCACTCCAACCCTGTCCACGCTACAAGGTTGCAATTAAACGGCAGGGAGATAGGGTTAGTATATATGTAGAGAGAGGGGGATAGGGAGATTCCACATCTATTATTCATGAATCCAGCACCAAAGTAATGTTCCCCAGTCACGCTAGCCTCAGTCGGTAACAGGTACGTTTCACTGAAAGTGAAGTCCGGGGTAGCAAATAGACATTATCTCCCCTTCCAGGAACGGAATAAGAAATCAGTGCCAAGAGAGCTTCGCGAGAGTTTGTCATTTACGGTGGGAAACTGGTAAAATGTCCAAGAATTTGCATAACTATGGCATCTAAATTACAGCTGACGGGAGTGAATAAAAGGATTAATAACTAACTGGTGGGGCTAATCTGGTGAAAATACAGTGGAATAGGAAAAAGAGGTACAAGTAACGGCAAAAAGAATTAGTCTAAAACCTCAGAGAAAAGATTGCTCATTATCTAGGCTCATGAGGAGTGCTCTGAAACTTGGGAGTATTGGGAAGACCTTGAGCGAACAAGTAGGATAAAAGCATTTTAATTGTGGCGTTGTTGGAGGTTATATGAAAATTCGTTGGACAGATGGACAACATGTCCAATGTTGGACTCGTTCAAAAAAATTGAGGGACAGCCTACAATTCGGGAGACCTTTTTCGAGGGTTTTGTTTCAAGTACGGTGAGCACTAATATCGTAGTAGTAGTATTATTGTTAGTAGTTTTGGAGAAGTAAAAAGGCTAGGATAAATATCAAGTTAGAAGGGAATAAATTAGAACTGGTAGAAAACTTCACTTATTTGGGAGCATCATAGAGGAAAACGGACGTAGTGTCATGGATATTAGCAGAAGAATCGCAATAGCAAAAGAGGCCTTTGCGGAATGGAAAGAGATAATGAGAGGGACCCTAAATAAAGATTTGAAGAAAAGATTAGTAAAAACCTTAATATGGAGCGTAGCACTATATGGATCCGAAACCTGGCCCATGAGGAAGGATGATGAGCATAGATTGGAGACTTTTGATATGTGGGTTTAGCGACGGAGGAACGAACGGTGGAGTGGACAGAGAGGAAAACGAACGAGGAAGTTTTGAGAATTGTACGGGAGGAGTGGCGTTTGATGCGAGAGATCCAAAAAAGACGAGAAAGATGGATGTAAGGGGTACTCAGAGGCTATGGGTTGTTGAATGTTGTAATGGAGGGTAGAATGTTGGGTAAGCGGAGTAGGGGGGACAGAATGATAGGGGGTAGGAAGTACGCATATTTGAAGAGGGATTATAGTTAGATATTATGGGGTCAACCTAAGGTCAGACTCATCAAAAACCTACCTTAACAGGCAGATTACCCTTCACCATCATCATCATAACTTATGTTATTATTATTTCAGTTGAGAAATGCGATGTATTTTGTTTATTAGTTAATATTTTATAATGAGAAAGTGAGCATGAATACCAAGTTAGAAGTCTCATTTTCAGAAAATATATCAAATAGTAAATATGTTTCAAAGTTAAAAATAAAAGTGGAAGTAAATATTATGAAATTAAGTGAATATTATAAAATGGAAGTAAATTTATAGTAAAAAATTAAGATCAGATGACAGGAATTGTTGTTTAGAAGAATGTTAAATTTATACTAAAAACATTAAGATCAGATGACAAGATGTGTTTTCTAGAAGAAACATTTTACTTTTTTCATCTTCCATTTCCAGTCGAATAAATCAATATTCAAATTTTTTCATATTAATTTTTTATGGGATGCTATTGATGAGAAGGTGACCATGAGAAAATATATTTATTTTTTCGCCCTTCCAGTTCCGGTATCATTTGGTGCTTACATTCAGGGGACAATAATATTTGTCTATTTATGTATAACAGTTTAAAAGATAAAATCGGTTTTTTGAGGAAATTAAGCAAAAAAAGAAAGTGTTCATGGAAATGGAAGGACAGACACTCCGTATCAAATCACCTTTTATTAATGTTACCTCTAATTTTTTTCTCAGTCACCAAGTCAGAAGTCTTTTCTGAAGAATTTGAGAGAACTTTTGCGTCTGAGAATGATTCCTCCTTTTCCGAACACACCTCGAGTGACTCAACAAGAGCCTCATAGGGATCGTAGTACTCCTCATCTTCGATATTTGGGACATCCTTGCTCTTTTCCAACTCCGCCATCAGTCGCCTAAGGCACTCCTCATAAATCGCATTTCGGCCCGGTGCAGCCGAAGTGAAACTCGTCTCACTGGAACTCGCAGAATTCACTTCGGATATTGGTTCTTCTTCTTCTAATTCCTCTTCCTTGGATTCATTATTTGCCCTGAGCGCCATCTCACCATCAAAACATATTTCCTTTAAGTCAGAAATCCACCTACTTGTCAGAATTCCTAATTATCATAACTAGAAATTGATATATTTATGAATTCGTACGGGAAAAAGAATTATGCTTGATTTTTATTGACAAAATGTGAACGGCCGACCCATTGTTATATTGTTGATGAATGGTTTCGTCATATTTGTATCTAATTGTTTCAACCCAACTTCGTTGTAATCACATATGATAATAAATAAATGCAGTATGTCGTTGCAACTAACATTAGTTCCCCACCATCAAGTGATGTGAATTGTACAGGGTGAGTCAGCGTTACCTGATGGTTTTTGAAATTATGGTACGCAGTGAAATTTTAAGAAGTACCAATTTTTTAAATTTCAAAATGTACACAATGAATAGTAGTTTACACCTCATATGTAACTTTTTACAGAAATTATTCATTTGCGAAAGATAATGCCCTTTAAGTGCTGGCCCTCTTTTTTGACACACTCGTCGACCCTCTGCGCGAAGTTTGTCATCACTCTCTCCACCATGCTACGGAGTATAACACGAATCTCTCATTCAATGGCATTTTTTAATCCAACCGCAGTATGTGGCTGTTGTACGTGTTGTTATTGCTGTACGCTTTTTTGTTGAAATAGCCCCACATGTTTTATTTATTAACACTCTCGTTTAGGTGAAACAGACTCACCTGACGTTAAAATCACAATCCCAGGTTCTTCTTCCAACATCTCTCTCATTATGCCAGTAAAAAGTCTCCCACAAAATCTTGAGGCTTCAACTCCTGGAAAATCGATATTTTGTAGGATGAAAGTTTAGACCGTGTAAGATTCGTTGGACGGAAGAATTTAATAACCCAAAAGCGTGTCGTCCTGCAGATCGGCTGGGGCCCTCTTGAATTGCATGACAATTTGAACGTTTACAGATGTCCTGGCCGTCTTTGCACTGCCTCCCGGTTTTTTTTCAATGTAGGACCGGTCTCACAAAAGTTCTGAAGCCATGGCAGAATGGCATAGTGGGTTGGAATTGCACAATTGCATGGAATGTTGAATTGGAGACGGAACTTCGTCTGAGTGATGGTCACCGATTATTCATTTTGAAAGAACGGCTCTACGACGAAAGCACGGTTTTTTACGGTCCATCTCTCCAATGTAACTAAACTGCTGCTCTAGAGGAAAACTGTGAGACCAACCGCGCCCCTATACTACGGGTAGTCTCACTGCTACTCAAGGCAAAAACGCCAATTAACACTGGCCCACCTGTAAAAAGGGAAGGAATGTAATTCACCAGTAATTACATGGAAATGTAGATTTATTGAACCCCTGGAAGTGTAATAAGCCAAAAATGCGAGTTTAGTCAATGACCAGCATTTCCAAATCTGAAAACGACAGCGCGTGTTTATTAAGTACGCATCCAATTTTCGGTTACAGGAAGAATTCTAGGGCCTCCCACCGGGTTCGAGGGTTGATCAGACACCTAATTTTGAAAGGCTAGATAATCTTACTCTGGATGAATACTAGAGCTTCCTAGTGAAAGACGATTCTGGGCCTCTTTGTCTCCTTTCTAGCATTGCTGCTTCTAAAACGTCTCGTTTCTCCTGTCCGTTTTCTCCGTCGTTGACTATCCGGACAGGTCCGCAAGTGATCCTACTACAGGTTCACATACACAGAAACTTTGTGGGACGTCTGGGCACAGCAAACAACCGCGCGATATCCAAGACATTTCCCAAGTTATGGGGTGAAACGGCCCGAACTTCATCCTCTGCAGCCATCCCGCTCTCTGATTTTGGGACCTCGAATTCCAAGTGGATTGTTTGATTAATTTTATAAGAAATTGGTGTGATCCATGAGTAGAATAATACCAAATAATACTCTGCTTTATGTGAAATCCTCTAACTCCTCAATACTCCCTAGTAAAATAGTTTCTATTCTGCCTGACTTCCGAATGACGGTGGCGTTATGAGTGTCAACTCTCATGTCCTCTCTTACTTAAATAATCATTTACTTCCGTGAAAAATAGTAGTATTTCATCAATCAATTATTGTTTCCTTCCATTTGTCAACCTTCAGATAGAGAGTATTTGGGATATTATATTCACGTTTAGTATCCCCAAACTGTGTATTGTATATTACTGCAATTTAATTAGCATCACATAAATATGAAAATGTTCAGTAGCATATCACATTCTTATTGTTAGACTACATACTTACACTTATTTTATATTTTAATGCATTAGTTCAACATAAATTGAGGGAAATTAATTTATTCCCATTTCTGCCCTCACTTGTTCAGAATTGTTGATTGGATTGCGGATTTGACTATACCAATCTCTGTAATATGTTTGGTAGCCAGTCTTAATGGCAGGGGCGAGCCGTCTTTTATTCACAGTGTCTTGAATGAAGTAATTGATTCCAATGAGTTAGTTGGTCTTTTGGATCTTTCGGTTCTGATGCGCACTTTTTGCTTTGCCGTTCTCCGAGATAAATTTACATATTTTTTTTCTTTTCCCAAGATTATTGAAAATCGCAAATGATCTCTCCGACTCTGTCGACTTTTTCTTCAAGTCATCACATACTTGTAGTTATATGACTATTATCGTCAAATCTGATATTTTTCAAGTACTTCACTGTTTTTTTAAATCATATTTTGTGATTCTCTCAATTGGTTTCGCATCAAATTTCAAACTTTAATTTCTTGTTTTATTTCTATTTATTTTATTGAAGTTCATGTAATCGGGGAAACATGTTTGTACTATAGAAAAAGTACATAAATAAATTTTGGTTCAAATTATGGTTGATAATGCAACGATATTTTGATGTAGTTGATTAATCTTCAGCGGAAGACGTCACAGGAGTAAAAACTTCTGCATTGATTAATAGCCTAAGAGTACATTTATTTAAGAGTTGCTCCATATCCCAGCAGCAGATACCCCATTGTTTTGCAGCTGTGCGGCTCGTTTCTTACGATTTTCATTCCCATTTGTAGTCATGGTATTTCGTAAACGATAATTGATGGTAGTTGAAATTTTAAGGTGCCTAATTTTTAAAATGTAGTATTTTCTGCGATTTACGCCCATGTTGTTGTTAGATGTCATCCATTGTCCTCAAAGTCAGTCTCTGATAAACTGTATTCCTTCTCGCACAAAATATTTGACTTTCCAACGTTGAAACGTCTTCATTCAAACTGTTCCTAGTCGCCAATTTCGTATAGGCAGGAGTCAACACTTAATGTATCATTAAGCGACTACTTCTACGTGTTACTCTGCAAGCCACCGCAAGGGCGTGTGGCAGGGGATGAGCCATCACCAAACATTCACATGCACTCCCAAATGCAAATGTTAGGAGACATACTTCATTCAGAATGACTACGTGGAGGCCGTCCGAGTTAGCGTGACCTTTGGGATACCCCACCCAGGAATGGCTGTTGTGTGTATCTATAAGTAATTATCGTGGAGAATCGGCGTCAGCAAGGACAAGCGGCCGTAATAAAGTGTGCCAAAACCTTTGAAATTGTGAAACCCTAAATAATTACACCAGAAGAGGACATTTCTTTCGCTAATGTAACTGTTTTTACTATTATTTTTCTCCAAAAGCATCAATTAAATACCTTTTAAGCCCAATATAACCTTTGATAATTATTTGTACTCTTTAAGTCTCTGATACTCTTCTGAAGTTGTTTGGCAACTTTAGTATTATGAGATGAACAGTGTATTATAATATGTAATAATGAATCAAAATGTAATTATTTTGAGAACTTGCCTTCGATATTTACATTTAAATTGTGTTTAATTTAGGTACCATTGACTCTTGAAACTTGTCACTTTAGTTAGCTCCTCTCTCTAACGCGTATAGATGAAGCTCAAGTTGAGGTTGTTGGGGGGGGTTGGATCATTTTATAAGGCTGCCACTTTGCAAAATATCTCAGTCGATGACAAACCAGCGATAGTTGAGGGTGACAAAAATCCAATTCCGTTCACCAAATTGCAATTGTAATACACATTGGAGTTTTGTGAAACCATCGCCTTTTATCGTATGAAATTGCATGTCTCAGAAAATACCCTAAAATATGTAACGAAATAATTTTAACCAAAATTATATAACATAATAAACGGTAGCAGGCTTCACTTCGTGAAAGTTGTATATATCCATGTTAGGAATAAATATACTTTGTACTTTTCCACAGATTTCCACAAATCTGTGGAATTCCTAACATGGAAAATTATATAACGTTATTTATTGTCTCCTTCATGGAGATGTTACAAAAACATTTTTAGTATTTCAAAAGTTTTTATTTTTATTTAATGCAAAATGACAATGTTTTCAGTGAATTTTTAAAAAATTGCAAATATATATATATATGCAAACATATATATGGCATAAGATGACTTACAAACGTTAAGTGAATTAATGTGTACATTAATATCCCATCAACAGTGTTTCATAATTAAACATAACATTATAAATTCAAAGTTGTGTCTCATTTAATCATGAAGCAGTTCCACGAAGTCACGCCGGAAACTATTTCCTATATAACATTATAAACGTTTAAAATCAACATAAGTCACAAATAACACTGAAAAATTATTTTTCTCTTCAAATCCGACACCCATTTCAGCTAATCGTAAAAGACTATCCACATTTTTTTGGATGTGGCTCCTCTGGAAAATATGAATTACTCTGTCTTTTTACCGTAGTGGAAAAAACGGAAACGAACAAAATTACCAAAACACTACACGCCACAAAAGAAAAAGTTTGCAAACTCTTGGGATACGGGCATCCATTAATATACAGGAAGCTCATATATACTAATCCAGTGGCAAGCCATCCCTGAAAATGTGAAAGAAATGTGATTATAACTTTCAATGTTTTTCTCGTCTCGTGTGATTTAAATACACTACACAAAGTTTAAGAAATATATGTTGATATCAGAAAGCATATTAAAGCAATATTTTTCGAACAGAACCCTCAGTGAGATTGCAATTCAGGCAGGTAGAATTTTCCTGACATATGTACTTATATAATTTATACACATCCATGCTAAGCAACTATGCCAACTTCCATTCTTAAGGCTTCCACGACTTCTGTTTGATGAAGCTCCTTCCGGGAATTTCCGTCGCGTCGGTTGGCTTCACAGGACACCAGTTTCTCCCTCAAGTCTTTGAGGTCATCTTCAGGTGGAAGTGATTTCCGTGAAATCAGTCCTGAGTCAGTTCTGAAAACGCCTTCAGGATTGGGGGAGGAACCGTTGTCCTGTAAAACCAACCAAAGCGACGGAACTTTACGGAAGGAGCAGGGAGAAGCATTTATGCCAACTTTTCTGACAGTTTACACATTCCGATTCCACTCAATTGTATAGTTGTACCTATTTTTGACAGATTAATCGTTAATAGTGTGGCAACTGAATGAATGTCGTCAACTGAGGTACTCGGATTCATTAAGGTTTGGGGAGATTAGAAAAATAACTTGGGGAAAAAGTGACTGTTGAAAAGGATTTGACAAATCTTCTAACGTTATTGACTTCAAACTTACTATTTGCAGCAGTGTTATCAAATTCCAAAAAAGAGATCGGTTCATGGAAAACCCGACGAGAGTAGCAAGATAGTAGGAATAAATGACGGCATGGGCGGACGCAATTCCAAGAATAAAGAACATGTTATGCCCGCCTGAAAGAAATAACAACACATTTGAGTATATACACAAAAAATGTATAAACGGCCTTTGAACGAGCCAAACCAGGCAATGTGCATTTTATTAACTTTAATAATAATTAAAATGAGTAACTAGGCTACATAAAAAATCATGAATAAGGGATTATAAAATATCTATGCAATAACTATTAATGTAATGAACGACAATTCCCTGAGGTTAAACAGTTTGGTGGAGACACAAAGGATAATATATACGTATATACGTCTCTATATACAGTTTGATTAATTTTCACAAGTAAATCAACCAGAGTCAAATTTCACCGTCAACCGCACCGTTGTTTTGTTAAGGAAGAAAAATAAATAAACTTCGTAAACTCTACTTAATGGTTTCGCTACGTTGCTTCGTAGCAAAAGGTGTCAAAACCGTGGTCGTATAATAAATGTATATAGTGGAATTTGCGAAGTTTATTTATTTTTAATCCATCATGGAAAAGTTACACAAAGTAAAGTCTGAAACCGTGAAACTCTATGAGTGGTAAGGGAAAAACCCCTTATCCGAACGCACGATGTTTTAGTTGTAAAATATTACGAAGACATTGGGAGATCCGAACACTCTACCCAAAATTTACCTAGTTGTCAGAAAATAGATCAGGAAATAAGACAGTGGATACAATAAGATATAATTCGACGATGGGAATACATAAAGAAAAGTTATGCGGATTTGTTGCGGATGTAAGGGTATAAGTTGGAAGAAGTAGAGCATTTTTATCATGTCTTTCAGGAAAACGGACGTAGAGGCAGGGCATTAAAAGAAGGATTTAGTTAGCGAAGGAAAGAATAACTAAATGCGAGGTAACTACGATATTATAGGAACCTTAAACAAATACAAAGAAAAAGGTCAGTGAAAACTCGTGCAAGGAGCGTTGTAAGTTTCGTGAAACTTGGTCCTTGAGGAGAGAATATAAGCGGCGGATTGTGTCTGGTGAAAATTGGAGAATGTCAGGTGGACATAGTAGGAAACAATCGAAGAAGTGTTGTACATGGTTGGTAGAGGAGACTGTCGGTGGATAAAATCGGAATAAGGCAAGGAAAGTGACTGGAAGAGGTACTCAGACGTAATAGTATGTCGGTAACTGTGATAGAGAGTTCCACATTGGATAAGGGAGTCAGAGTAAAGGAAGGTGATTTTATATAGAATTATGCTGGTAAATACAGATGAAGAGGGATTTATCGTATAGCGGGGTGAGTTTATTTATAGTTGGAGTCCATAAATGTGGGGCATTTATTTTTCAAATGTTCGTCGTATATAAATTTCGCAAAAGTGATGCATCTTTGAAGGAACAATAGAAAGTTAAGATATTTTTGTCGATACCCCTTCGGGAAGACTTGTAGTCTTAAGACTTGGGTATACCAAAGGTCTCTTGCTTTGAAGAATATTTATCTAAAGAACAAGTATATTTTCGCTCTTGTTAAATGCAGTATATAAATACCATACTTAATTTCTTTGTTCGTTTTCCTTACCAGGGTATATCTTAAAGACAAGCCATGACCAAAGGATTGCTAGCGTATGATGATAGACGTGAAGAAATAACAGCTTTCTCCCTCGAATTTTAAGGTGTACCTATTTTTTAAAAAAAGTAAAAATTATGGTTTCATACTACTTTAGCGACATTACTACGAAATGCCAATTCATCTTATTTGCATGCAAATAAGTCAAATTTTACATTGCCTACTCACTCTCCGTCAATTATACGAAATATATTAATTCATGCACCAGAATTTACCTTACTTACTGTATCTGATATTCCGAGAATGTTCAGAAGATGATAAATCCAACACACGTCAACCATCTAGAAAAATTAGAGTACTATAACTTATATTATACACCTTGCCATACACTAGATTAATATCAAAACTATCACGACAGCAAAAGTTCATTCTTGTTAAATAATAGTTTTCAAACAGCAAAAGTAAGTCTTCGTTTACGGATTTTATAATTGGAAAACATGAAGTATAAAATAATATTTCAATGAAGTATAAAATAATAACACCTACTATATTTTTTTGGTATACAGTAGACTTTATGACTTTTCTATTTCAAAAAGCATTTTTACTTTAAAATATTTCTTTTGAGTGCATATGAATTCCTAATCATTTATGGACTCACACGTTGTGGTTCCGTTGATTCCAATACGGTTTTCCTTTCGCAATTAAACATAGATTCATTTATGCCATCATATTTGATTATCTGAAATGGATAAATAAAATGGAATAAGTTTCCTCATTACATCATGGAAGTGTCCCGTTTTAACGTGAGATGAGACGGATATTCTGGTGTTCCACCGGGTCACACATTCTGCATTGCTGCTGACGTTTCGATGGGCGAGTCGTCCATCCTCCTCAACCCTGAGGATGATGGACGACTCGCCCATCGAAACGTCGGCAGAAA
>WURS02052088.1:0-25723 GCA_011762765.2 Rhinocypha anisoptera | reverse complement strand
TAGAATGTTGAGTAAGCGGAGTAGGGGTAGGAAGAGAATAGGGATTTTGGACAGAATGAAAGGGGGTAAGAAGTATGCAGATTTAAAGAGGGATTAAAGTTAGATATTACGAGGTCAACCTAAGCTAATGCTCATTAAAAAAATCTACCTTAACCAGTAGATTACCCTTTATCGTCATCATAATTTAATCTTAATACGATATTTTTTTTAACTAGCACTGGCTTGGTGGAAATGAACTCCCCGTGCGCTTATACAACAAATTCACATGTTCTTAGACCTGAAGCATGAGGTGATGATGCGTTTCCTGACAAGATATTTTTAACTTCCAAATTCTACATTATCGAGTACCATTCCGCAATACTATTTGTGCAATGCACTCGTCACGTGTGAAAAGTAGAAACCGCTTTAGCCATAACTGTAATAAATAATAGTCAATCCATAGAGAACTCCAGCATTAGTTGGTCCAGGAGCCAGAAACACAATGGCTCGAGTCTTTCCAATGAAACTCTCACATAGCCCACACAGCTTTCGAAACAATAGAATTACAGGGAAGGAATGGCACCAAGTGCTCTTCCAGCATTCCCATGGATTTCATACGGAAATCCCCTACAATCATTCGGTCCCGCGCTGCTGTGGATGGAACGTAAAAAAAGATTCGATGTGGGAATGCAATCGACCTCATCAGGTGGAATGTTTTCTCCACCAGATGGAGTTGACCTGACTTCCGACCTGACACAGCCGACCTTTCTCCACTCTCCCGTTTCCGTGAGAGCATAATATGCAAATGGAAAGAAGATCGGGAGAGTATCGATTTTCGTGAAAGTAAACAGGAAGTTAAGTTCTCGATTGGTCTTTCCATCCTTGTTTGGCGTATTTTAGGAGAATCCTCTTCTGCCTTAAGGTCATCCCGTCTTGAATAGAGACCCACTTCACAGCATCTCACGAGACTCTGTATTTCGCCAGACGAGTCGAAAATTTGTGTACGCCTGCGCGTTAATTCTTGCCTTTTACAAGTGGGATCGGCCCATCATCCCCAGGTGGGTCATTTGCCTTGAGTTATTTTTATCATTACAGCTGGGTGAGTCACCCACATCACTTTTTGCACCACTATTGTACACATACGTTAAAGAATTTTTAAATTCACTGAGGAGGCCGACACTTGGTGGAACCCCGCGATAAACAATGTTAGTTACTTAGTTTAACACTATTACTTGGTATATTTCCACAAAACAAAAACATTTTTGTTGGAAATATAAAAAAGCATTAACATTTTTTAAGGGTTTTCTTTGCCGCTGCTTTTTCCGAAAGCGATTTCTTTTTCTATTTAAATTATGTTTCTCTAGGATGGAGGGATTATTTATATTATTTACGTAGGTTATCTGCAACGTTTAGTTTACTCCAGCTTTACAAAATATATTGTGCATCGTTTACTAGATAAACTTATCCGATTCCTCGGCTTAAAATCATCTTACGTCTAGTTGTCTCATATATTGGTGGTTCGTCTTCTAGTTCTTGCGTATTAACATTTATTTGTAATTCGTAGAGTTTAAGACGAAAATGGCCATTCTTATAAGAGTTATGGCTTAATTTACGAATTACTCCCAACGATTTTCTCGATTCTTCCTGCAACGCCTCAAAATAAATATGAAATATGCGTCCCATCGCAAATGAAAGAGTAACCGTACCAATCTAAACTTTACGTACATCTAGACATAACTTCGTTTACTTTTCAACGTACACACAGAAATAACTGAAGCTCGTGGAGTCTGCCTGTCGCCATTAATCCGCCTATTAATAATTCATTCCTAAATCTCCAATAACGATTATTTACCACTTTTCTTAATCTAAATGTATTAAATGCCTAGGCCAAATATTAATGCGGTGAAACCATTTGGAAAAATGAATACAATTCCATTCCACGTAATCTCGAGCCACAATGGAAATCCACCTAAGGAACAACCTCGAAAATTTTCACGCCGTATGCCTTTCGCTTTTAAGTGGCCTACTTTTTCCTCCCCAGAGCGGACGGTTGTTAATAATGACCCTTTTGAAAATCGGAGGCTATGGTGAACTTTAGTGATGGGCTCTCCACGAAACACATCGTCTGTATTTGGAAGGCTAAAGTTTCGCAACAACCTCATGGCCATAGGATCACACAGGCTGGGTTGCAGAAAAATACGTGAATACATAACCAGGTCTAAGCACCTTTTCACTCGCCCGTACACTTTTCATGTTCATAATACGGAGTCAACATTCTCAAATCCAGATGAATCTCTCGAACGTAACAGTGTATTCTTGGCTGCCATTTGACGCATGGTTAATTCATACAATCATCAAACTGCTTTATGTATACATTTTATTGGTTGGATTAAGAGGAGAAAATATTTACTAAGGTTAAGAATTTATAACAGCCTAAGTAGTGGTTCACCAAAAAGTGAGAATGAAAACAGCACTTTTCCACAGAAAAATAAAACTTTAATATACAACGTACGCCTCAGCTCACTGAGCCATCATCAGGTACAAAGGTAGGGTGCCAGGTCGCGCCCTAAGGTATGGTGTTTGTACGATTGGTTTTCTAGCGATTTTAGGTGGTGTATAATGACCATAGCTATCGACGCACCGTAAATGCAATTTAAAAAATACTACTTCATAACAGTGAAATTTCTCTATGTACGATATTTGTCTACAAACGAAATAGATGGACACTCAATGATGGCATCCCATGGCTAATTTCATCGTTTCAAATCTTTCCAGTTTGTTGCCTAATTTAAGCTGAGTTGAAAGTTGAAAAGGTTACGGAAAACTCAAAATCTAACACATCTCCTACTCATGTACTATTAAAAATCTCCTCACTGCATCAACAAAATTCATACCAGTTTCTTCTACAGGTCATTAAAGTGGCCTAGCCTCTTTCCTCTGCCTATAAATAACATGCCTATTATTCACAGCTACCCATTTAGCCAATCCACTCTTTGATTCACTAATCTTAACATCCTGTTTAATTCCTATTACCTCATTCATATATTTTTTTAATTTCTTAAGAATGTTCTTTCCATCTTCTCTTTCCTCCAAAATATGCCTATAATTTTCCTTCTTATCAGCTCGGTTTATTTTCTTCATATTTCTCCCCCCCCACGTCTCAACTGCCTAAAACTATGCTTCCTTCAAGACCAAGTTTTGGGACCACACACAATTCCAAGACATACTCCTTAAGAATCTAATCTTTTTGTCCTTACCCCCTGACATACGTCCTCGCCGCGGCTTCCAGGGTAATTTGTAAAGTGTTGCGTTGAAAAAAAGTTTCTGAGGTAATAACCATGTTAGAAAGCTAAGTTGAAGTTCCCAGGAAAAGGTTGTAAGAAATGTTATTGAAACTTGAGTGAAAAATTACAGAAGAAAACTATTCAAAACTGAACGGCCACAATGAATGTCTCGCAGACATGCATTGTTGGGACAAATGTACTATACCCCACTGCATGTTGTCCCATAGATCGTTTCCTTCTTATTCATAGGTCCTAAGACCATCATAGTGATAAAACTTGCAAGTACTTTTAATAGTTTTCATCAATAAGTAGCCTTTGTCAATGATTAAGTCAAAAAATAACGGCAATTGTAAATGACGAGACTTGACTGATAAAAAAGTTATCGGAAATGATTTCAGCTTTCACATGCTGTGGAGCTGTTTTTTTTTCATTTTTCTTTTCGGATGAAATGTACCATTCGTCTTCACAGTCCAATGAGCATTGGTAAGGTGACGTTCTGCTCGGAGATGATTGCCTGAGGAGGAGGATAATAGCCTTCGAAAACGACATAAAACGAGCCATATATACACACTTGCATTGTCCCTGATATGCCACATGGGTTGTCCAACTTCCCTGCAATTGATTTCATGGTAGGACGAAGATAACAACCACGCAGGAATACATTGCATTGAATCTAAAAGGTTCTTACCGAGTCACGTGTTTATGCGAATTTTTATTTCTTCCTTAACTCCATGTGCTGCGAGTACCTTAACGAGAAATCGGTGCGATGCCCTTCACCAATTATCCACTCCACAGTGAGGCGGTAATGGGGCTTCACAAGGCCCTTCGACGACCAGTGCGATTTCTCAACGATAACATAACTGGAGACAATACATCGTAACACTACATCAAGGCCAGAGGCGGAATTCGAACCCACGGCCTTCGGCTCACTCTGTGAGTACGCTACACACCGGAATAACCGGGTCGACCACTCCCTGTCGTGTCCGGGAACGAGAGGAGAGGACGGGGAATTTTCCACAGTTGAGCTTCCAGGATGCAATCCAGTTCCGTCGACCCACCAAATCCTTAGGGATGAACGTCTATGACGCCCACCCGTTTAAAAAAATCTCACGGTCCAGTCAAAGTCTCTTTTTCGTGCAATCGGTCAAATGAATCAGAGAGACCCCATCCACTCCCATTGGATGCCTGGATGTGTCACCGCCCGCAGAGTTCCCCAACTGAAACTCGACGCAAACGAGGGACTGTGAGGAAAAACGCTTGGGACGTGAAAAGACCATTCGGAATGTCGTAGGAGGATGAAAAAAGTCCCCAGTATCGCCTGCTATATAGGGCGTGGCGTTATGCTTCATCCGCGACAACCTCGATCGTCGCCGCACCGGGATTTTTCCGTAAATAATTTCTCATAACTACGCTCCTTTTCCACGGCGCTTCTGTTCACTAAGTGAGTCCTATGGGATTCGTCCCCCGCATCTAAGCTCGCGAAAAACCTACGGTATCATCATCTCCATAGCGGTACGCAATACATTTTAACTACAAACCTACAAACCCGAAACTCCTGCGAGTCTCGGGACAAACGGAGATCAAGGAATTTGATTACCAATCAAGCATTCAAAAATATTTGTATCAGATTCTCAAATATATAATTTTATAACTTTCACTGCAATCCTGTTCCTGGACAACTGTTCAATTTTTCGTAATAATTGCTGCATAATTTGCAGTTTAATTAACATTTAACATTTTTCCCTTATTTTAACTTATATTGCTGATCATGAGGAATCACTCGATCCAAGAGACATGGCAAAAAGCAACACACTACAAGAACATGAATTCTTACGTACATAAAAGTTTAGACTCTCCACCATCTTGCTACAAACGTCGTTTGGATGCGGTATCATGCCATTCCCTTTCATTGGCAGCCTCTTGAATTTCTCGATCACTGATAAGCAGTTCCAAGGTGTTGGTTGGAATTTCCATAGGAATGTTTGGAAAGGGATAGAAGATGATTCTCTACATGCACCTTTATAATACATCTCACGTATGCGATGGTAGGTGAGGCCCTGGAAGATCAATACCGTTTACATATTTTAGCTCAATGATTTTCCATGGATAACACTACAAATGATGCAGGTCTCAAAGAAGACAAATAGCCAACCAGTCACCCATGGAGTAAAACTCTAATTTAGACATGCAGCCAAGTTGAAACAATAAACACTCCATTTCTCAAATACACTTAAGGGGGCACCACTTTATTTCTGAAACTTGTATAAAGGCTCTTTCAGTCTGCCACTTTTTTCCAAAAAAATAAAATAAACACGGTAAAATCTTCATACGCAGAGCCAGTAAAAGGGCCGATAGAGTCAACAGAATGGCAGGCAATGTGTTTGGGCATTATTCAGTTGTGCACAGAGCTTACAAACGTGTTTTCACATAAAATAGGAAGTTATTACCGCCTGGGTTAAATATACTGAAGTGAGTTGAAACGTTTTGAAATATTGTAACATTGCATTGCCCTGTCAGTTTATTTTATTCTTTTATTTCAATTGCCCACACACCCAGCACTAGACTAATTACGGTGGCACAGTATAAGAATTTGTAACAAGGACGAAACATACACGACCGTACCCTAACAAGGAGAATGAAAATCCACCTAGCCGGGATTCGAACCCGCGACCTCCACGATTGGAAGGTGCGGACTTTACCCCACCGCGACCGAGGCCGAAGTAACTCGCAGATTGTCAAAATACAAATATCAGTAGTGAACACGATACACAGTAGAATATGCTCATGTTGCTCCCACAGTTCGTCGAGAGAATAATGCACTTAAAGATCTGCGAAGCAGTGATACTGAGAAAAACACAGCGAACATTTTCAACAAGGCCCGCTCTTTCTCTTTTACTCGAGTGGTGCGGGAACAGCTCTAAAAAGATGGTGGAAATCTGGGAGACAATTTCAGCTCGATTACCGCGAAGGGTAAGAAGCAAACAATTTAACTTTAACTCGGAGCAAATTGACCGCAGGCAAAAGAATTATTGGAGACCGAAAGCGGAACCTGTTCTCCAAAAAAAAAAAACGGTCAAGTTATGTTGAAAAGAAAGCCTCCAATTTGGTTGTGATAAGTTGCGACAAAAAAAAGGACGCAGTTCCAGGACGCGGAGAAGGAAAAAGACTTAAAGAAGGCCATAGATTGTGCGTCCAGGTTCGAGGCTCTGTCGACGCATTCACCCATTCGCTTCAAACGGCATGGGATACCTTTCTCGTGAACCATTGATTAGCTGGAATGAACACTGGTTCAAAACCGTAGTTTCCCATTAGGTTTTGTCCCCCTTCCCCCCACCCTGATGTCTCGCATGAATTATTCACGTTTCCCATCTAATTCCTCAGCCCGGCTGCCTCGGATTTCACCCTTTTATCAAAGGTAGGCGATATGCCTCACAACTGACATTCAGACTGGCAATCCGAGCTTCAGTTCGATATCAATCCCCCCCCTTTTGATTTCCATGACTTCAAAGTAAATTTACTTGGAAATGTTACCGCTGATTCTGGACATTTTACCAGAAACGTATCAATATAGAAGAGTTTTATTTTTACAGACTCTTTGGTACTCAAACCAAATCTGTAGAATTAGCCAAGAACAAATAAGGAAATAACACAAAAATAAAGTAAGGTAGTTTTTTTTCTCCTCTTCCACAGTAGTTTTAATCGATCGCGAAAAACAGATCACAGTGGGACGAAGAAATACTGAATATATAAAATAAATTATATATGAACAATATTGAAGAATGTACATGAAAAAAGAAAAGAGCCCGAAAAATTATGAAAAGTGAGAGAAGGGAGTTTTAGGAGAATGGACTTTTCCTTTCTTTAGATGTACGGGAAGGATTTAAAAATGCTCCCTTTGAATTATTATTCAAATTAAGAACTGAGTGGGCTTATCCTACGTCTCCCAAGGTACCTCGGAGGTAAATATCAGGTTTTCGAGGAGAAAACTACAATCTGCAACGAGACTTAAGGGCACTTAACGTGAATGGAAACGTAGGAAGAAAGCAAACGGCGTTTCATTTTGACTTATCGCATTACCTCCAATTAGTTACTTTCGTAATTGCTGATGCCACGCGAAAACGAAAACAAGAAACATAATTTACCATTACAAAATTACGAAAGCAAAACAAGTTTGATAAATTTCGTGGGCAGTAAGACTTTTCTCATGTTGTTCACTTGATGGGTATTATAAATTGTAAAGATCCCAGAGCAGATTAGTAATAAAACTCGACAGAAACAAAACTAATTTTGAGGGTCATAAATAAACCGCTAATCACCTGGTAAAAATCATGAAATACCAAAAGAGAAGATATATTGGAAAGATAATCAAATTTGCTCTTCTTTTCCACTGTTTCAACAAATTACAGTATGAAACATTATTTTCCCACGGTAGAAGAGGAGCGGGGTATTTTTTTTCACCCCCAAACGGACTTCAGTATCATTTAGGTTAAACGAGCGGCCACTTCGAAGCCCTTTATATATGTTTCAACATTAACGAAAGAGCCGGTTTAAATTTGGAGTGATGTTTCCCAGAATCTCTTTTTTCCTCCCAGATCCCCTAATACAAAAAATCTCGTGGAAAACCACCAGAAGTAAACACCACTTCAATGATGATTGAGACAAGTGTGGCCGTTGGAAGCTTTGAATTTTTTCCCTCTACAGTTAGCACTTCTACCTCTCAGCACTCGGAAATATTACACTCAGACACGCCACTTTTGTGCATTTCTAAACCAATTACATTTAAAAAGTTAATAAGAAAATTGAATTATTCCGGCCGAAAACTGAACTGGATAAATGTATCTATCACCGCCTCCCATTAGCACGTATTCAACTCTAAGGTAGATTTCATATGTAGAGCTTACACAGCACAAAGTTCAACAGCGCGCTGCGGCGTGTGGAAATTGATTTAACTTTACAAAACACTTCCGGATTCGCAAACCTTCAGTTTCCCAAAAATCATTTGAAAATACCGATTTACAAGGACACTCCAAATCCTAATTATTTTCAATGCCAGCTCTTCGGTAAATCTTTTTAGACCTTATGAGCTCATCACCAATTATGGCTTGTCATACGTCACCGGATAAGAGCGATTTCAGGAAATGCGAGTCCCCTTGGAGCCGTTAACCGAGCCAAACCACAAGACGGAAGTGCAGGACTGCTACAATGTAGCGGACTTCAAACACAAGGCGGTTAATAATGTGAAAAAAGCTCGAGAATTAGGGAGAACGGTAATTTGTTCAAGTGCTGGATGGGAATTAATAAGCGAAGAAGAGGGAAAGAAGGATATCCTCGTGTGTTTCTCACTTGTCATGACCGAATGTTAATGGGCGAGGATTGAGGCCAGAATTACATTTAGGAAAGTCAAAAGAAATAAAACGCATTCGATGGCATTTTTCGGAGGGAAATCTTAAATATTACCAGAAAAGTTTTTCAGAGTTTCTGAAATGGCAAAATCTTACTAAAACTATCAAAATGATCAAATTGGTTAGGTATGTATAAAAAAGCCATCTCGAGTTTATTTTAGCTAATTGAAATCGATTGATAAACTTTGAGGTAATTACTTTTCATTCTGTTCCCCATTATAGTAACAGGAAAACTAATAGAATTTATGACCCTGAACGCTAATGTACATGGAATGTTGAAACTAATCATTATTTTTTAAACATTCTTTTTTAACAACTTATTTCATCATCGAACTGAAACTTTCTCTCCTTCCTCAGGACAAGAAATAGTTCCTCACTTGAAGCTATTTCTCAGAGCTTGTCAATTCATAAAGCAAGACCTTATGACTGCCTTATAACTATTTCCCAATGTGCTTCTGCCTTACCTCTCAAAATGATTGACAACTCTCTGTAATGGCCTATAAGCAAAGGAGTGAGTAAGTATTGGAAGGCTAAGAAAAGATCTACAAGGAAGATGGCTCATATTCATACTTGAATAATCACCCTCTGCTTAAAGCTTTTAAATTGTCTTGCCTCATGTTGGCTTCTCAAACAGAACTGAAAGGAGTAAAACTGAAAATTGAGATTTTTGTTAGGATTGTAATAAAGGTGCACAAATGCACTTAGAAGTATGCAATGAGAGTTAATGATTCTATGAAAATTTTACTTTTAATCTCTTGCTTGAATAATAAATATGAACCCAGTGAAAAATTCCAAATATGTTCATATTTAAAGAGATTTTCTGAATAGCCTTTCAAGTTTTCCCTCTTCAGAAGTCTACACTTTGCAGAGGTCTAGCCTAATTGTCTGATTTTTGCAAGTTACATGATTTTGTACTTTATTTAAAACCAATTTCATATTTGAGGACTAATATGCCTCGTGAATGACTATTGTTTCCCTGTACTTGGCTGGTCTACACCACTCATTCAAGTTGCATGGATAGAGTGGGAAACAAAGATGGAATTCCCACTACATTATTAATTTTGTATTTAAGTCAGCTTTTAACCACAATTATAAAAGGATTTCAAAATCCCACATTTCCTTTTAAATTTTTCACTTTTTTCTATTTCATAAAATAAAGATGTTTGATGTATTTTAAAAAGACCCTTTTCCAGCAAAAGATATCACTAACAATGTCTTTCTTCCCTAGGACCAGAGAGTGTATCATCACAGAATAGTGATGGAATCCAAAAATTCCCATGGAGGGATAAGTAAGGAGATTGTACTTGTGAAGTGCATTGTTGGAGGGGTTTCAAGAATTAAGCGCAATGTGCTACCTGCAGGTTTCAAGGAACCTGAGTAAGTAAAGGACTGGAAAATACTTTGTAAAACTTACTTTAATCTACAGTATTTAAACACATCACATCTTTCCCTAAAATTATTCTTAGAAAATTCTGAAGATTTGGTGGATATATTTGGCAAATGAAACATTTACTCCAAAATAACTGTGCATAATTCTTTAAGTCTATAGTTATGCCCTTGATCATAATGTTGACACAATAATGAAAAACACAGATGTTTGTGCAAATACCAGCAATGCTTTTTCGTGAGAAACTAAGAAAGGAAGATGACACAGTATCAAAGCAGTAGGTGGCAGTTGGGTAATGATGGCCAACTAGAATGAATTACAGAAGCAACTTCCTCCTCAACCCTCCCTTATCCCCCACTCCCTCCTGCTCCCTACTTCCCTTTCCAGAATTCATTCCAGTTGACCACCAGTACCCAAATACCAATTGATACTTCACTCTTCCTTGCCCAGTATCCCACCATCATTAAAATAAACACTGATATGCTAATTTACCACCTTAGTATGAGGTATTGAATTCCAAAATTTTAATCAAATTTATAATCAATGCATTTCAATACAAAACTGAGAAATTTTCCATAAATGGCCCATCACATATATAATATTCTAGCAGATGATATAGTATTAATTTTACTGTTATTGAGATGAACTATGCATGTACAATGACTGTAAACAAGTGAATGTGTTATAATATAACCTCATTTATAAGAGATAATAAGATAATATGGAAAAGGCACAGTTAACATTGGATGTTAATTTGAGCACCATCTTATGAGCCAATGGCTGAGGAAGAAAGTATTTAATGGCAAGTGTCAGTTTCCACTGTACACTTATTGTATTAATGTACAATGTCACAGCACCATCTTTATATACAAGATGTGCATTGAATCATTAAGTGCTTAGCATCAATTGAGCAATTGCTCTTTCAGCCAGTTACAAAATACACATATTGTTCATATACACCCTATAATGTTGTCATCAATACAAGCTACCAACACACTGCTGTTCCATCAATATTACTGTAACTTCTAGAATATCAACAATGACCTAATACTACAACCTTATTTCACATTTACAGAGAGCTTGAAATAACCACATCTTTAACTGAGTATGCTCCAGAGCCTATACTGAGTGCTGGTGTTCGTCAAGGTGGACGCCCTGTAACAGGAGAGCTCAGTGTTAGTCCAGGGGCTTCCCTTCAATTGGAAATTTCATTGGACCCTGTTTCAGCACCAGTATATGGTCTTCTTGTTGGTCATTTGGCTGTTTCAGACACAAAAACCCAGGAGGAGACAATTATTTTCAATGGGTAAGACATTTTTATCCACCCTTGGCAATGCTAAATTATTCACACAGCACTAACCATATAAGGAATCCTTTTCCAACTTTTTCACAGAAATATATAATTGGAACTTTAAATGTTTAATCATTGTTAAAGAATACTGTATTGCATATTGTCCTGCCCTACCTAATTTTTAGCTCTGCTTGGTTGTAATGAATAATTTTTTAAAGGAATCATGCTGCCAATATTGGTAACTTATAAAAGGTTCTGTGATTATCACACATATTAGTAGGTTATTGTCAAACATACGAGTATAATAACCAGTTACAATATTATTAACAATAGCCGACCGTGTTAGCCTGGTGGATAGCGTGCTCGCCGGCTAACCCAAAGGTCGCAGGTTCGAATCCCGCCTAGGGCATGGTTGTTGTGTTTGTCGAGATGGGTTTTCTATGAGTAGAAGAGGTGCCAAATGACCATAGCCATCGAAGCACCCTATAAACAAAAATATTACTACTATAAACAATAATACCTTTCTGAAAAGGTTGATAATGGTACTAAGTATTCAGAGTTATTTAAACTTCAAATTTATCCAAATAGTTTTCATTGAAAACAAATTAACAAGAAGCACTTCAACTACTCTTATCATTCTAGCACACAACTTATGGTCCTAGGTCAGTGGGCTAGTTTGCAGCATATTTGGCAATGGGATAAGATACCATGACCTTTCAATATCATCGGAATTGTTACAAACCGTTCTTAGTCAAATTTGTTATTTTCGTGCTGATAGAGAAAGGTTGCTGCATTTAAGATAGTAATTTTTTATTGAGATGCATTTCCAAAAACTAATGAAAAGGAGAGAAATTACAGGACTTGATATTTGAGACAAATAAGAAGGAAGGGTAAATAAAAAATTTTTTACTAATGTTAAAGTCATTGGTCTGAATATCTTATGATAAAATTTCTTGAGAAAGCAAGAAAAAATTTTGAAACCAAAATCACCACCTTGTACTACCAACTGCTCTTGGTAAGAAGCCACATTCTTAGATTGAAGAGCCACAGAGCTGCAAACATGACCGCCTGTCCTAGGTATTAAATGGTGCCAGTGAAAAATAGTTCTTGGAGCTTTAAATATTTACTGTATTTATTGTAAAGCTAAAAAAAAACAACACTAAAACCTTAAAGTTATTTTAGAAGAACTTAGGATAAATAGTACTTACTCTCATTAGAGTAGTTCCCTCAAAAGATCTTGATTAAATAGAACAGAAAATTCCAAACTTAATTATCTCATTCAATTAGATAGACCCATTTCCATTAATTTTGGATATTCACTACTAACTCTGATCCTTCCGTGACCTAGTGTGCATCATTTCATATGATGAAAAACAAGATATTTCAAGTGACATTGATCTGCCTCCTTGTAATGCACATTCAAAATGTTCATACTTGTTCAATCATAACCCTGTGAGAGATGAATTTTGATATTACTTTTATGAGACAAAATTTCATGTATACAAGTTCAACTCATCAAACTACCTGCTCTCTTTATTTTTTAGTTGTTCAGTTGACCCATACCTCTTTGAAAACTTCAACACTGTTGATGGAGATCTTTTAACAGCCAAGTTCCGTGCCTTCAAGTTTCCAGAAAGTTCTTATGTTCAATTTAAAGGGACAGTAAATGTATGCCTAGATAAATGCAGAGGGGTAAGAAAATTCATATATCATCATTAACTTAGTGTCTGATAGAATAACATAAATAATAAACCAAAATGTTTTACTTGCTTACTCTGTACTTCATGAATAATGCATATTTTAGCATTATCCATATTTCTTGAACCACACAATTTAATTTAGTACCAATAAGAAGTGATGCATTCATGTTTTTATAATGATACACATGTGTCACCTTCAGATGTAAAACTGTGTAATTTCTCTGCACATTCTTAATTAACATTTAATGAGTTAAGTGACTTTTTACATAATGCTCACATTAATATACATATGTATACTATTATGTACAGGTAAAATGCACCAATGGACAGACAGGATTTGGTAGAAAACGACGTGCTGTGAGTCAACTCCCTGCTGATCCCAATAAGGTCTACGAGGTCACAATGAGCACATTAATCAAGGTGGACTATGATGGGAAAGACCTCGTTGAAAAGGGTGAGGAAAGTTGAATAATCTACTTATCTTAGTGAAAAAAAAGTATTTCTGACAAAGCATATGGCATGAATTGCATTATAGGTTAAAATCCCAGTATAAATTGTCACAACTTCTCAAAAATCCCACTTCCTTTGTCTTAGAAACAGATGAAAAATATATATAACATTTATCGTTTCTAGTTTTTTGTAGCAAAGAGACAACTGGAAAATTAGAGCAAAATCCAAAAAAGATATATAATTAATAGCTTGAGGTAATTATTTATCTCCCTAAAAAATACGGCATAGTCCTGAAAGTTTGATTTCTTATGAGAAATTCTTACTTGATGAAGTGCCAATATTAAAACTCATAACATAACTACTGTAGATGAGCTTTCCAAAAAAAAGCAATCACAAAAACAGCTAATAATGACCTCACAGCTGCTATAAAAATCCTTGCATAATGGCAACATGTCCTTCATTAAATCCATTGAAGCATTAATTGATTCTGTTAATCACATTCCAATGACTGTTTGAAATTGTATTACTTTACCTTCTGACTTCTTTTCATTATTTTTACAATTCTATTGTTTTAATTATTTAAAAACAGGAGGGAGCACAAATGATTTACCATTAAAAAGGAATGTATGCACATAAATGTTTGATCCTTTTGTCATTGAAATTTGCAACAGTATTTCCCAAGCGTTTCCAATTACTAAATCAATTGAGATATATAAAGGATCTGATATAGCATATGCAGTTTCAAAGACATATTTCAATCTCATTGTTTGAAATCCAAAGAAATAATATTCTTTCTAATTTTTAAAAGAGAGTGAGCGGAATATTGATAGCATTAAGACGGAAGATAAAGCTACCATCTTTTTTTCTCAGGTAAGATGGGTGGCTCAAACTCAAGAAATCTCACCAGATTATTTGCGGGATACCCGAAGGAGGAAGAGGAAACAAGAGAGCAGGTTCCACACCTGCATTTGGATGCCACGAATGTTAGGGAGGAATTCAAATATGTCCTTTATGAAGAGCAAGTAAGTCGTGCATCACTACAGGACATGCCACACCTGACCACAATGATCCTCCTTGGGTTCACAGCCTTGGCCCGCATGCTCCAGTGATGAGGCTTGGTGGGCAGGAAATTGTGAACTTCTAAGTGAATGTTGCCGGTGGAAAAATTTTGTTGGGAGGGCAAGTTTGTCATTGGGCAGCAAAAGGATAACTACTGAGCAAACTGTGAGGAGAGTTCCTAAGGAAAGTGCACAAAGAGGTGATGGAGGCATGCCAAGTGAGGAGAAACTTTGACAGAAGAAAGTGAACAGACTGAAAATGAGAAACCAGTGAGATGTGCCATATTGGATACAGACATGATGGTGGGAAAATATTAGATAAAATCGTGAGCCATTATGTGAGTCCCAATTCCAACCTTCTTTTTCTGCCCTTTCATTCCCTCTTATTCATTTTACTCCAGAATCATTACCAAGTAACAAAATTAACATTATATGATTATGTAAGGATGTATTTACTACATTCCTTTCTATGAAATAATTATTTACCAAGAAATTGCTATCCAATCTAGGAATTGAAATTCTATAAAAGGTTAATAGCAATGCTCATCTTAGAGAAGCTTGTAAAGCTAGTAGATAGCCTGGAAATTTGATTACATGACTCTTTTATATTTGAGATGTGAAATTTTTAACAAGTGTTATAATTAAAAATCAAAAATGTAAACCATTAAATTTTAAGATGGTAATGAAATTTACAAATCATGCTTGCTACTAATGCTGCAAATGAAGAAGGGTACTTACATCAATGGCAAATAACAAGGGACAAAATGCTCCTCCTAGTCTTGTGCAGATTATACATTTCTGAAGAGCTTTTTGTCGATTAATATGGTGCTGTTAAAGTAAAATAATTGTAAACATATTTTATAAGTTTAATAAATTCATATTAAAATATATAAACTTTTCAGAATTTTAACAACATAAAACAAATATGCATGGCATAAGAGGTACATCAAACAATCAACATTATCATCATGGCAATATAAATTTAGTGACAATTCTTAACTTTGAACAGGAAAGGGGAAGAGGTGATGAATGATTTTTTTATGCTTCTACAAATTAACTGAGTTTCTTTGTAAAAGCATGAAGGAGCATAATTTTTAAGTAATGGTACAAATTTTTCCAGGAGTCCGATTACATCAATTGTTTTCAAGAACAAGATATTGTTACTAATAGTAAAAATTGTTTAACAAAGTTATTTAAGAAATAACATTGTAATGCAACATTGTCATCTGTGAAATAAGATATATTATTCATGAAATAGCTCAAACAAAATCAGAAATGAGAGTCCAAAGGCAAATTTTCTGCAGGTAAATCTACACCAAATAATGATTCACCTATAAAACACTTCACAAAACCTGATTAGTTGTGACTTCATGATGATGGCAGTTGGAACAACTAAATTTATTTTAAAGAATTACTCAACACATGAATCACTACATAGATCGTAGTTGATTTTAGAGGTATGACTGCAGGAAAATGGTTCTTGAAGATTTTCTAAACAAAAGTTGACAAAACAGACCAAAGCCTGAACAAGAGATAACAGTTTCACAAAACCCACATGAGAAAAGTAATTAAAGTTCTAAAAAGAAGCATGAGATATTAGCAAGATATAAGGAAGTTATACACACCTTGACCCTACATTTAATTCAATAAAATTATTTTCCAAGTGATTTCAATATAGATTTTCAATAAATTGAATAAACTCTATTGAACAAAAGAAGAAAAAAAGAGCTTGGATTATTCTCAATCTAACAAATACTGTTCCCTCAGAATGATCTATATATGTACTGCCCTGAGAAGAATGTCTTTCTCCAGGTTTCCATGGATAAGGACGAAAGTGAAAAACAATTAGAGATAGTGAAAAGTGGCAAAAGGGGATTTCATTCTGGCTGGGTTACAATAATATAAATGCCAATTCCACTGAAATTCCCAGACAGATACCCACATTTGAAAGTGGATACCCAAACTTGCCAAAAAGACATTTGTAGAATTCCCATTTTTTATGACATTTGAAGATAAATATTGGTAGGTGTAACAGAGAGAGTCTCAATTTGAAAGTATTCCATTTTTCCAAACATTTTTTCCTTGTGATGTGGCAGTAAGCAGTGAAAGCAGGGAAGTTCCTCAGATTACATAAGGCACATCAGCTATCTTGATGGAAGTGTAAACCCTGCACTTCTAATTGTAAGCTGAAAACTTAAAAGTGCCAATAATCCTGATTTAAAATTAATGCCACATTTTAAGTATCCCGAGGAAAATTCTATAACCTTCTACAGCATGAATGGGATTCTACTTAATAACTCTGTAAAGAAAAATCTTTGACTTTTTGCATACTTAAATGTTAATAGCAATAAAATTGACTTTACATTTTTCCTCATGGCAGTCTGAAAATTAACTACTCAATCACATATTTACATGATAAATGTCCAATATATTCATGAATGATTGAATGACCTGAATGAAAGTGATTAACTTTCGCATCTGAAAAGTGAAAAATATATGAGGTACCATATTTGCATGAATCTAGGACAATGTATTTTTCCCTTCCAGACTTCCGAAGAAAAGGGGAATCAACTTACAAATGCAAGCAAAATCCTTGACACCAGTTGGATTGCATAATCAAGATATCCACATTTACCAGGGTACAAAATGAAAGTCTGTTTAGTTACAAATGAAAGGAGTTAAATTTAGCTTTCTATATATTGAAATAAATTGTTGATAAACCTAATTCTTAAGTAAAATAATCTGGTGTTTTATAGATGCTTAGTATTAATGAATATTAATGCCATACACTGGGAAATTGTATTATGGTTTTCTTGCTGCAAGACCCAAGAGGAACTTATTAATTCTAAAAAACCTATTTTATTATTGCCATTGATTATTATTCAAAATTTATTTACTTGCAATGAGGAGTTCTAATAAATGAATTTTGTTACAATTGGGTTCATATCAGATTCATGCAAATAAAGTACTATTAATTATGCCAAATTCAGGTTCTTTTTCACATGTTATCATATTCAACCCTTGAAATTTTTCTATGGTTAATATAGAAATAGCACAATATCTCTCACACAAACTAAAATCTTCTTTCTGGAATAATTATAATAAAAACAATGTCAGGAAAAAATAATTATACGTCCTAGAAAAATGAAGTTTTTTTAGGTTACTAATTCTCTCATTATTTGTTATTACATGTATAAAAACTTGTCTCTGTTATATCATGGACATTTTGCTGTGTGTTTGAAGGCATTTGGTCAATTTGGATTCATGAAATTGGCATCATTAGGTACAGAATGATGTCCCCCTTTCTCACGGTGGTTTACTTTTTCTCTACCTCGTAGTGGCAAAGAATTTGTGAACTTTTTGTGAGATGTTGGGTGGTTAGCATAAGTTGCAAGAAGTGGAAACATGGAGAGCACTTCTCTGTCCTACCCCAATACACTTGGAATTTGCTGCAACCTTTGGGTGCAGGGCAGGGTTTGAGACCTGGTTAAATATTATTATTGGCCTAGCAAATTACAGTCCTTACAGGAAAGCAAACCAAGACAAGACAAGCTCCACAAAAGCCAAAAATACCCAAACAATTTTTACTTATAATAAAGTGACTGGGAGAATTTACTAAAATCTATGAAATAATGACACACATGATTGTCACCTAATTGCCTTGAAACAAGTACCACAAATATACAGTGGATGAATTGTGTGATGTTCACCATCACACTAATAACTAGTTTGACTAAACCTTTGTTGCAGGAGCATATGAGTGAAGACACTTTATTTACATACCTACAGCAACAAAATGAAGATGACATAAACAATTAAAACAGTGGTGGTATTAAAAAGAATTCAAAGTGGAAGTTAGAATTTGATTCCTTACTAAGTATAAAAATTATGTAAGAATATAGAAATTTTCTGTAGTTTTCTATATAGTAGTTTATGAATTGTAATAATGAATTCTTCAAAAATTAGTTATATTGGACCATCCTAAATGACTTGATGAGTAACTCTTCAAAATCTATTTTCAATACATATACATTCATCAATAACAGGCAGTTTTATGACACTGAAATAATTTGATTAACAATAAAAAAGGCCACAGGAAAGACAATGTTAATTCTATTCCCTTGATATGGAAAACCAGAGCCATAGAAGAACTTTTGATTATTCTTTACCAAATTGCACTCTTATTTCCAATTAACAATGTGCTTGATTTTCTCTGTCATCTTTGTTGAGCAAATAGAGAATGATGCAATTACTGGGCCACTAAAATATACAAGTGTTGTGCCTGAAACTACCACTACAGGGATACATTTTTTCGTAATGCTATCAGGCATCTTGCATGGTCATGATATCCTCATTACACCCCTGAATATTTCAGCAATATAAAAAACTTCATGAATTGTATTACATACTTTTAAAAATCTGATTTCATCACAATCCCACATATGAAACCTCAGACAATCCCCCTTGAAAAAAAACCTAGAAAAACAAAACACCTGATTAAACATAATGGTATGTACTAATAACACCAATGGAATTATATGTAATTAATTTCACAGAAATCAATAGAATTACAATCTTTAGTTATTCCTTCATTAGGCTGGAGAGAGCAAGATTTATCATCCAGAACAGTGGTGGAGATGGAGAGGTGAGTTTTCAGGACCACACTGGGAGAATGTGTGATGATGATCAAAGGAGGGGGAAGATCAAGTAATAGAGGGAGGAAAATATGAAAAGGAAGGAAATATTGGTGAGAGATACAACAGAATGTGAAGCAGAAAAGTTTACCATTGTTTTACTGTATAGTCAGGTTCAAGTAAAAAGCAACCCAGTACTTTTAGTAACCAGTCACACAAGACCACTCATTCAAAAGACATGCATGAGAATGTTATTTTCATATGATGCTTGTGGACACCTTATTTGACCCCTTATGTAGCATTTCATGTTATGTAACATTTACTAGAATATATATTAATTTCATGACCACTGGTTTCAATATGTGGCACTACTTTTTCCATTACCCTCAGGACAATCTATGAGCAATTTCCATGTTGCTAATGTCAAAAGACAAGATTTTTGCATGTTTTTAAAAATATGGAATCACAGTCAAGAACCGTTGACACAAAAATTTTAGAAAAAAGTCATCCTTGGCAACTAGGGTGAAAGGGTACTGTAAATATTTTTTAACAGTAGTCATGAAATGCACATAAGAAACCTGGTTAAAGATCTGAAAATATACCTGTCCTGACTACAAATCTTGATGAAAAACCAAATAAAAAATATGCGGTTGCTCATTAGGAAAAACAAAATTGAGCTCTGAATATCGTTATACATACATGACTTTATACACCTCAATGATCACTACTCGACACCATTCTGAATTACATTCGGAAAACACCAAAATTGGTGCTTTGAATGGGGGCATTTAAGGCAGCAGATAGACTAGCCCCAAGAATAAACCTTGTGTCAGCAGGATCAATCACACCATCATCCCACAATCTAGCACTAGAGTAATAAGGGCTTCCCTCTTCTTCAAATCTTTTTATAATGGGATTCTTCAGTGCCGCTTCCTCTTCCGGGGTCCACTAAAAATAAAATCAAAAGTTGAATACAGCTGACACAATGAAAAACTTTTGCTGATAAGCACATATAAGGAAAGGACATCAAGCTGATTGCTCTTAGTATTCCTCACTAAGATTTTTTCCAGAAGATCAAACTATGAATGACAAAAATATGATGGGAAGGTTCCTAAAAAGTATTTGATTTTTTAAATCCTTTTAGTGCCATTACAACCTCCATTACAAGGTAAATGAGAAAATTTTCAGGTTTTTTTGAGGAATTTTACGTCCATACATATGTATTAATGTATATACATTATATATATTAATATGTATCAATGTTTTTAAATTATTTTTTTATTTACAAACCAAACACTTAAAGGATAAGTAAAGTAACTCAGTTATGTTTTTTCTCTCATATACAATTTAGGAAAGAAATAAATAACTCATTCTAAAAAAGAAGGGCTGATAGATTGGCCCATTGGCACTGAAAGGGTTAAACTGAGCATTTCCAAGGTGACTGATTTCATTTGCCTGATAATTTCCTCTCTCACAATACAATAATAATAAGAGAGTTTGCCAAACAAAATGCTGCTGAGGGTGTCTATATGTGTTACACACAAGCGCGCTTGCTGTCACATTTAAAGCATTTGCAACCAAAAGTGAAATCTCTCCTGAAAAGGTTCAATTTCATACATCCAGATACCTGTGATAAGTATGAGGTACATTAAACATCATAGCAATTAATGACTTCTATGGAAGCATTCCTGGGCAGAGAATCAATTTGAATTAGTAGGTAGAGTTAGAAGGGATATATTTTTAGAAGTAAACAATATAAGCATAATTTCTTTCATATGTTATCATACATATACTTTTTATTATGTTAGCCCAAAAACATAGTGGATATACTGGGTATTAATCAAAAATACACTGAACATCCTAGGATATTCACAAGTGTGACATTGTCCCCTTTGTCAAATATGACTAAGCTTGAAAAGTTACACCCATTTTGTCCCATTTTTCTTGGTCTGTCATTATTATGGCAAATAGATAAAATAAAAATACTTGAAATATAAAGAAAAATACTCTTGCATGATATGCTGCTGTGGTTTCCAACTAAAGAGAACACTAAGAAGCACAAAAAACTATCAGATTTGGTTGTTAATTAGTATGAGGATATTTATATTTATCTACAGATTATTGTCAATTCATAATTTTCCGCTTAAAAAAGATTATGCCACCTTTGTGGTTGCAATGCACATAAAAGCCTCACACATGTATGTTTTTAATGTGTAAACCATTCTACACAACAATTCAAGAAGGAAATGCTATTTTTCTTTTCCAAATATGTACATATTTCAAAACAAAAAGCAGTGATGGCAAATTTTGGTCCATTAAAAATAATCACCCCTATACAATTGCTAACAAATGCAATGGAGTAGTAAAGTCACCAATGAGAAAGTGCTCCTAGGAGTGAAGGAAAAATATCTATAGAAATAATAGAAAACAGATGAGCAAGGCTGGTAGGTCACTTACTAAGATGCACAGAATGGTGGACAGACCTGATGGAAAGTGAGATGGGTGCCAAAAGGAAAAGAGGGGGATCTAGGAAAGAAGATATGGCAGATATGAAGAATGGACATCTATCCATAGAGAATAGTAAAGGAGTTAACACTAGAAGGGCTTATCTCTCCCAAGAAGATGACAAATTCTGCCTGCCAACCCAGTGGTTGAGGAGATTAAGAAGAGGTAAAAAGAGAGAGGGAAGTGATGATTACAACTTACAGATTTTCCTTCCCGCCGTCTCTGATCAGCTGTGATTTGAGCTAGAACCCCAGCAGCCTGCTCACCACCCATAACTGATATACGTGCATTAGGCCACATATACATAAATCTCGGCCTGAAAAAAAAGTCAATAGCCTAATTGCAGTGCAATATCAGTTAACTATGAGCACTTTTAAATGAAGCACACACTTGTGGCTATGGCACATTTCAATTACTACCTATGATTAACATTATAACCAAAATACATGGCGTCACAAACTCACCCATAGGCTCTACCACACATTCCATAGTTGCCAGCACCATATGACCCTCCAATAATTAATGTCATTTTAGGAACTTGAGCACATGCCACTGCCGTCACCATTTTGGCACCATTTTTAGCTATGCCACCAGCTTCAGCATCTCGACCGACCATAAAGCCTTAAAATGGAAAAATAACTGGTTTTCAGCTGGTTAGTTAGTGAATGGATTACACCAAATGTCAACCCTCCATATAACATGTGTAAGAGTCATAATCTCATAAAGAAATGCATTTTAAAGTGGAGTTACATTTGAGGACAGAAAAAATTAAACACTAGATATCACACAACTGCACAAACAAATATGATAGTTCAAAATATGTAGCATAATAAGTTAAGAGTGCCTCATAAAAGTCAGATTTTCTAACTTATTATCAGGTACTTAAAAAAACTGGTTAACACCCTGAGGGTCAAAGACAATAATTATGCAGTAAGTAATATTATGCCAGAGAAACTCATTCAACTATGATAGAATGCTCACCAACTAACCAAAAGGTTAAGGGTTTGAGTCCCAAAACTTAATTAAATAAACAAAACACCCAGCATGGGTCTTATGTTCACCCAATTGGGTCTTTCATTGATTTGAGGAAATGCTAAATAATCGTAGCATCTGATGTACCCTAAATACAACAATACCACTATGATAACACAAGAAAAAGTCATCACTCTACACATAATAAAAATAAAATAGAATTTAAACCTATAAAGCAGAGTGACTATGACGTATTAACTCAAACTGGATATTACATTTAGCTTCAATTTGTGCACCATCAGAATATATTAAGACACACAGGTCATATGTTATCATTTTTATAATTAATCTTTCATTACCAATCTCTGAAAAATCAGAGTAGAACCTTATTAATAATTAGGATATTGATAAAGTAGGAAAATTAAATTTGGATTGAAAATTGAATAAAATTGAAAAAATATTATTCATTAATCATCAACTAAATATTCACTCTGGAAAAAAATTGGAATTTATAGTCTACAATCAATATAGCCATAAATATTATTGAAGCATAATAAATACATCACCCAACATTAGTATAATGAATTACGGATATTCAAATTATATTAGCTTGAATTTATATTCAAAATATGAAAAGAAAAATTAACACAAACCTGTTATGTTCTGAAGAAACAATAAGGGGATTTTTCTTTTACAGCAAAGCTCAACAAAGTGTGCTCCTTTAAGAGCAGACTCAGAAAAAAGAACACCATTGTTTCCAATTATCCCCACTGGGTGACCATAAAGCTTAGCAAAGCCAGTAACAATCGTGTCTGCATATCGAGCTTTAAACTCATCAAACTTTGATCCATCAACAATACGTGCAATAACCTGTAAATAAAAAGATAATTACAGATGCAATTAATATTAAGCTTAGCAAAAAAAATTGTATGAAAAGTGCCCATGAAATAAGTAAGTAAAAATCAATTAATGTTATTCCATCAGCTAATTTTTTTTTCATAATATATATTTCTATATATATAATCATGAATACTTGTGCCTCAAGTTAAAAAGACCAAAAAGGCAGCATTCATGCAACAAAAATACTAGCCTCCCGAACATCAAAAGTTCTCTTCAGGTTATCTCCAACTATCCCGTACAACTCTTCAGCAGGGTAAAGAGGTTCTTCTGGCTGAGAAGCACTCACTCTTGGAGCATCGTGGAAGTGGTTAAGATTGCTTACTATTCTTCGTGTCAAGTACAGGGCATGCCTGTCATCCACAGCATAATGATCTGTGACCCCTGATGTTCTGTATGGACAGACATAAATTAATTTGAAATCCACAAAAATGAATCTATTATACACAAATCTATTTCCAAAAAATTTATATTCTATTCATGGATATTGAAGATAAGATAAAAATACTTAGTAATTTCCACACAACTTTATTTAAAAACACGACCAGGTTTCGACATAAAACTTCATTATCAGGTGAGGTACTGCAACCTATAAACATATATATATTACTCGAAAAAGTGGAGGTGGGAAGGGTTGTCAGAGAATGTGGCGGGAGGGTATAGTGAACAAGGTTTAAGGGAGTGGAGAGAGAGGGATGGGGGTGGAAGGGCAGGAGTCCCACCCACTGTGCATACTTTGTAAGTGAAAAATAAAAATATTCACCGAATCAGGCATGATGTGGTGGAAGAGATTCATAATGAGTACTGTTTTTATTCTCATTAAAAAGAAAAAGGTCGAGGAGAGGGGAGTGGGAGGCATAGAGAAACTCATTAACAATGTTATATTTGCAATGGGCACTATTTGAAATTTTTAACTGTTCCAGAGCATCCAGTCTTGGGTCCTTGTTTTCAACATTCAACATTTTTGGGAATAAAGTCACTCAAGTGTCCACTCTCGATCAGATGGTTTACAAAAATAAGAAAATCCACTTTTATTTTTAAAACATGTTTGGTGTTCTGTCACCCTCTCTTTGAATTTTCTTCCTGTTCAGATATTGAATATTGAATGATGTACTTTATTTTTAATATTTCACCTTGCTGAAAAATAAATATGCCAACAACTTAATATTATATTTGGTGGATGAAGAAAACCCAACAATCAAGGCTAATACATATTTTTCAATAAAACTAGAAATTTCTTTTTTTTATTTACATATTTATCAAAAAACAGTGCAAAAAAACTTTACGTTGGATGTATAACAGTTAATAAATAAATAACATAAACAACACAAGAATCATATTAAATAAAATAAAACATGAGAAGCAAACATAGCGAGGTCCAATACATAAAAGGGAAAGATATGAATAAGGAAAGAGGAAAGGAAGACCGGGAAAGCTACTTGAAACTATTACTGGGTAGTCTGTTTATGATGGATATGAAGTAAGGGTATGGATGAGGTGATATCTATTTCTGGGGTAAGAGACAAGAGGGAATTGAGGGCTTGTGAGAAACGGTAGGTGAGTGCTCTCTGGGTCATGGAGATATAATGAAAAATCAATTTCAATGCAAATACAGTAAAAGTCCTCTAAAACGAGAGTTGATAAATGACGAAAAATCTCTCAGTATAAAGCACACTCATTATAGCCGACGGTCATTTAAATTCACCTCTTTCGGCATTTATAACAGCACCAAAAGTAGGTGAAAATGAGCCATGAAGTAGTTGTGTCAATCCACCCGCAAATGCATTGAAAATACATCAAAAATATTTTAAAATATTGTCACCAAAAGTCATGCACTCGTAACTAATGTATGTCACACATCGGTATTACCTTTGGCTACATTTCATGAACAATAATAGATAAGGTATGACCTACAGTTAACAATTATAATTCCATAAATAAGAGGAGAGTCGAGAGATTGGCCATCCTGCTAAGGTCAACACACAGAAATGGGCTTTTCCTGTATTGTCTACAAGTCTAGCTCACAGCCCCATATGTTCTTTTATTCCGATTGGCTATAAGGACGAAATAGCACCAGGAAATGACATACTGGTGCACAGATTCCAAGATAAGTTGTTCAGTCATTCCCCAGGAAAGTCTGTGGCATCAAACCACAAAGTCTTCT
>WURS02052087.1:0-55048 GCA_011762765.2 Rhinocypha anisoptera | reverse complement strand
ATTTATCAATTTTGTGCTAAGGCCCATTGAAAATCAAAATGAGTCTTCGAGACTCATGCCGTACGGGCTACGGTTAATGTTTAACAATGTGGTAGCTAAAACCGAAAGACAGTTGGCTTCTTTAATTTCAAAAGAGTCGACTTATCTTATCAGCCCTTATCCGAGTTATTTGCGCTTATAAACCTAATGTAGATATATATTGTTATCTGGCCAATGAAGTCTAGTAAGGGTAAATTAAACTCTCGTTACATGTTGAGGTGTGTAGTTTTAAAAATTTGATTTTTTTCGAGTAACTGCGAAACATGATAAAACGCGGCGCTCGAGTCGTTTGTTATGGTTGAAGCAGCCAAATGGTTAGTGTCACATTGAGCCGGGCTCACCTGTCCATCAAGTACAGCGCGCACTTCCACTACTCTTTTATATTTTATAATATATGTTGTCTAGCCATTCTCCTCGGTGGTTTCCGGGGCAATCAGCATTAAAATCCACAATGACTGACATCTAAGACGTTTCTAAATTTAAAAACTCATTTTGAGTTTGTCTCTCTTTCTCTGGTAAAACAATGAACCGACTTCAGCAAACATGGGCCAAGGTGTGCACCAAAGCTTTCGGTTACTTTTTCGCTTGGAAGATTTTCACTCTGGTTTTTGTATTTCTCAATCTTTGGGCTTTCTTCGAATCTGATGCCTTGCCACCGGGAGATTTGTTTCACATGTTAATGCTCTTTTTGGCGGCCCACTTTATGGGCAAACTCTCGAATCTATTTAACTTACCGCCACTGTTTGGGATGCTCTTTGCCGGTAAATTAGCCGTACTTGATTGACATGAGTTTGATATTTGAAGTATAATTCTTTTTATAGGATTTATCTATGGCAACGTTTTTGACATTGAGTTGAACAAGTTGTTGGTCTCGACCACTCGGTCGTTGGCTTTGATGATTATTCTATTGCGAGCTGGTCTCAATCTCGATCCAGCAGCCATCAAGAAGCTATCATTTGTTTGCTTTCGCTTGGCATTCATTCCCTGTTTGGTTGAAGCAAGCACGGTTGCTATCTGTGCGTACTTTCTCTTTGATCTCAGCATCGGATGGAGTTTGATGCTGGGTTTTGTACTGGGTGCAGTTTCTCCTGCAGTTGTTGTGCCAGGCATGATCAAACTGCAAGAGACCAAGCTTGGCGTTGCCAAAGGAATACCAACTTTAATAATCGCCGCTGCCAGCATTGACGATGTGTTGGCTATTACTGGTTTTAGCGTTTGCCTTAGCTTTGCTTTTGCCAAATCGGATCAAAGTTCCGGAGATGCTTGGATATTGGTGAAGTCGATTCTCAAAGGACCGTTCGAGGCAGCAGTTGGTATTTTGTACGGAGTAGTGGTTGGAACTCTTCTCTGGTTCATGCCAGAACCCTGTGCCAATACTTCGAAAAATATGATTGACAATCGTTATGATCTTCATCGATTTGTCCTGCTTCTGCTTGCCGGATTGTTTGCTCTCTTTGGTTCTCAAGTCTTTGACTTGGGCGGTTCAGGACCACTGGCTATTTTGGTAATGCCTTTCGTGGCCTCGCTTCGTTGGCGGCGTTGCGCATTTGAAGAGTTCAATGAGAATGCTTTGAAACTCTTGTGGATAATCTTTCAGCACTATCTCTTCTGTCTGATTGGATCCGATGTACGAATCAAGAGTATGCAATCAGAAGTGCTCCTCTACGGACTAGTGTGTCTGGTGATTGGAGTAGGATTGCGCACCCTCGCCGCTTTCCTGGTCACTTATGGCATTGGACTCAACAATCAAGAGCGACTTTTCACTGCCATTGCCTGGCTGCCTAAAGCCACTGTACAAGCCGCTATCGGGCCATTGGCGTTGGACTTGGCCATAACTGCCGACGAGATGCGTAATGGACGGCTTGTGCTCACTATCGCTGTGTTGTCAATCCTCATCACCGCTCCACTAGGTAAGGACCCAAATTGTTCAAATTTTTTACTCGTACCCGAAGGGAAAATCCCTTACCTGAAATATTACCTGTATTACCTGAAATATTGCCGTACCCGAAATTGTTCAAAAATAACGTTATTTTATTTAGTCTTATTTCTAGCTTCTGTCTTTCTGTCCTCCAATAACCTATAGGTAAACATCTCTTTAGGTTATTGGGAATAGACAGAAAGAGAAGCTAAGTTAGGCTATTTGCGAAACGGGTTAAATTTTCTGTACCTGTTACCTGTACCCGTTCGTGTAACCCGGAAACAGTCACAAATGTTTACCCGTTTGGGTTTTTACTACTAGGTGCTATTGCCATTGATATGCTCAGTACTCGATTGCTCATCGCTGATGTCTGTGATACGGGTGACATGCCAAGCCGGGACGGATCTGTTCGCATCGAACTGGCCGAGTACCGCGACGGCCACGGACAGGATCAATCGACATCGCGCGATTAGTCCCAATTGAGGTCACCGCCGTTACAAACTGATCAACTTTTATAATTGTACGCTAAATATCACATGTAAATAAATCAAATGTTACAATGATGCCTGTCGACACACCGCGATTCAATTTGCATATACTCTATGGTTATGTGGGCTCTTTCCTGAAATGGTGGTGATGTAAAACACACATTCACCATTGTGACTGAAGCAAATTCAAAGAACTTCACTTGCCGATAGATGGAGTTGAAGTGAGATGACTATCTCCTGTACGGCATGTGAGTTGCTATCACGTGAGGTGCCATACCGTGTGTTGTTTTGCTCGGGCATCATTATCTTGCTTGTTTTACTCATTGTGAGTGTATCCGAATGAATCATTTGGCGAATCGTGATGTGTTCACGACCACTGGTACGCCTCGATCGATGGCCCGTATTGCTCGGAAGTTGGTGATTGTCGCTGGGGATCGCTATCGATTGGCTAATGATAGTGCGCGCGTGCTAGTGTGGTTGCGGTCATCAAGCGTGGCTCAGCTTTGAAAAGGTCTCCTCCTCGCGGTGGTGCATACAATCACAGTGGATCCGTTTAACAGTGTGATTAAGTAATGACTGTCCTATTGGCTTGGGACGCGTCGCCGTCTGCGAATCAGTGAGAGTCGCGCAACCGAAGTCTTTGCAACGGGATCAACTCGCAAGAGCTCTCAATCGCTAGTAATCGAATGGAAATTAAATGTATTAATCAGCCCGGCTGACCACTGGCCACCGTTATTAGCGAGCAAGCACGGACTATCGGTGAGCTAGCCGGCAGAAAGAGCATATAAATAAATGAGCGATTACGCGACCAACTTGGAACCACTAGTTAGAGTGTCGGACAATGTCGAAGACAGCGTCGTGTCGGTGACTTGCAGCAGCAACGGCATCAATATCATCAGACTCTCTTTCGATGGCGCTAGTTGGATGGCTCGAGTCACTTCCGTGTTCGTTGCCGCTCCACTCTGGGTGGTGTGTTTGCCTGCGTGCTCGGTGCTCGGTGCCCGCGTCATCCCTCGGAGTGGTGGGCCAGCCAGTATCATGGCTCACACAATCGGCATGTAACGCACGAAGCTGATCGAACATGTCCGCCTCACATTCACATTGCTTGTCCTAACCAACAGATCACTCTGTTCTTAAGTCAAACGGACAATCTAACGGTCAATCATCAGACGGGGTCGACCATGAGTCGATTACTCACTAGTACCTCTGCCACCCAGTCACCTTTGAGGTCACAACTATTCAACGAGATATCACAACCACTTTGCTAGAAGTTCTTACATTCTTTCATTCTAAATGCTTTGCTGCTAAAATTAAGTTTTCGAGGATGGAAACGCCAAAGATTATGCATACACATTTGTCGATTCTGAATGTAGTAATGTTTAATTACCAATTAATTTATTATAAGGCTAGCAGACGATTAGTAACCTCTATTAACCAAATTGACATTGAGAATGAGCTATCGCAATCATTGCTTATTGCATTACGAATCTGGTGAAGGTCACAGAGTACGCTTGATTCCAACAATATTAGCTTTTTGTCTTGCTTAATTTTGTATGTTTATGTGATGTGACTGACAATTGTTGTGCAACGAAATTGTATTAAATTCATATCAAACAAACGTAAGATCTGGAAAGATGGACTTTTAAATCATCTCTTCATGCTTTTAATCCTCGACATGGTAGATTGGCAGGTAAACGGCTCTACTCTATAGGTGATGATGGCCGATGTTTCTTAGTTCACTGAGTGTCGCGAATCGATTGCCAACTGTCGGACAAGTTGTGCTGGGCATTCTTTCATGATCACTGTCACTCAGGAGCTACAGAAGACTATGGGACCTGGCAAGTGTAGAAGCAGCGTGTCCAGGTAGTCAACGTTAGAATGCTAATTGCAATGATGTCAACTGACCATATACGCGCCAGTACTGTGCATGAGGATCTGCGCGCTAATTGGTAGTATTAACCACAAACAAGTATAGAGGTAGACTACTAGTGGCGCGATGTTGTCCAATTTACTTTGTCGCTGTACTACAAGTTTTGATTGGCTACTTTTCCGCACCTCTTGTCGCATGGTCTTACTGTTTCACTTTTCTCTTTCCTGCCCTTTATTTGCACAAACTGACATGTGCTCGCATAACACACACACACACTATACTCTCCGGAGACTCTACACCGGTGAACGATAGTGCAGACTCGGCTTCAAGTCAAGCTTCATTCAAGTGAATGAGTGAGAGAACGAAAGAGTAAGCGAGTGAGGGAGAAAGAGAGAAAGAAGGAGCGAAAACGGTGAAATAATTGAAGCAAGGACAGACAATGAAATTGATAATGGCCCACAGTCGGCCAGCCAGTCAACACATGCCACTAGTGGCAATGGGCGAAATGTCAAGATTAGTGGAACACGCGAGAGAAGGTGAGAGTGAGTAGTGCGGGTGCATGGCTAGAGTGAGTGAAGAGCCGCACAGTGGCCAGTGGCCAACACACCGACCGACCACCGCCGTGGATATATCCGCCATCGGATCGTGCCACACTCACTTGCCACTTGACAATGGCCGACACCGAAGTCCACTGATCGCTCACTGATAACCACACTGCCGCCCGCGGACAGCTCGATGACCCACTCACTGAGGGGCAGAAAGACAATCTCACTCACTTATCTACTATGAGCCCATTTGTTCCATTAGTTTCCCAATCGGTTCTTGTGAGATCATCTAACAAGTAAACCAAACGAACTTGTAACCTCGACTTTGAAATGATTCATATGCTGAACTCATCATTGGGACAGTAGACTTTAAAGTGTAAAGAGATTTTTCTGTGAGGCTCTTAGGAGAGAAGATTTTGGGCTTAGACTTTTAGACATTTCCATTGACCTCATCGAATTCAATATAGATTACCAAAGTCAAAGCTCAAAATCTCCCCTCCTAAAAGTCTCACAGGAAAATCCTTTTACCCCTTAAAGTCTTCTGATATAAAAAGTAGTTTAAGATATAAATAATTTCAAAGTCGAGGTTACAGGTTCGTTCGGTTTACTTGTAAGTTTAAGTTAAGCTTTAACCCTTTCGATTCCAAAAATTATCAGTAAAAGATAAGCCTTATATTGTTAATTGAATAAACGGGACACATATGTCCCGATTGCGCCTTCGGGAGCGAAAGGGTTAACCGTTATTTTCAGATCTAGTGATTTTTTCAGTTTAATAATAATTTTAATTATTTAATGAAAAATTAGTCTACACCAACAAAATAACTATAATAACTTTTGTCGTTTGTATGAACATAAATGGAACGATTCTTAATTGAGAGAGAGAGAGAGACTAATTGCGCGATTTCCTTCTCAAAGTGATCGTCTTATCTGATGCAGCTTGACTGTGTGTCAGACAAATCAGCTTACCAAAGACCTATGCTAATGTGTCTTGCTAATGCTTGTGACTTTGATTGACTTACTATAGTAAACAAGTGTGAGAGCACCCACTTGGTTACAGCGACAATTACAATTATTCACTAGGGTCTTCGACATTTTGGACTATAGTACTTAGCCTACAGGTTTGTTTTTTTCTTCCCCTCTTCTTGAATACTTGCTAAACAAACGCGATTTGCAATTGTCTCGATCAATTTCTAGACAACGGCGGTGAGGTGGATTATTTTTAGTCTCCAATGCTCACAAATGCCAGATATGGAAATGCCGGTGTGTCGATGGAAGACGCCGGTTGCTTATTTGAGCTTTTGCTAACCTTGTCTGTCCTGTGTGTGCACACTCAACCAGTGTGACTTTGTAAGACGCCAGTAAAGCCTACACCAAACGGTGACCGTTGCAAATGAGGAAAAACAATATTGGTCTCTGGCTCTTTAGGCAAAGACTTTTAGCTCGCCTCTGCTCCGTTGGTTTTTATTATCTCTATCACTAGACGGTCAGTTAATTCATCTCGAAGCAGTCCGATTTGAGAAAAAAAACTTTTCAGAGTCAGTCAGAAATATAGTCAAGCTTAGCAAATTGACTTTAACCAGCCATTAGTTCTGTAACAACCAACAAAACAAACTTACTTGATCTGTACATAGTTCACGTGTTCTCGTAAATCCGTTTCTCTCATCTTACCATTTTGAGTCAGATACACCGAGAGCCACCGAGCTGAAACTTATGGAACTTAGCTAAAATGTATTTAAACCCTTGATCAAACAATTATGCAACATAGCTGCATAACACCTCATAGTTTAGTTGCAATCAAACCAAACTAATACCCCAGAGGCAAGTTCCTCGTCTTTCCGCTAGGCAAGTCTTTTGTTTTACTTTACTTTTCTTTTTATACACCACCCATGAAAAAAGCGAGATGAAGAAAGACAAAGTTATGAGAGCGGGGAAGAGGGTCACTGGGACAGTAGTGAACGTAAGTGAACAAATCCTCTCCACTGTACGCACCACTTGAGGGTGAAAACCTTTCAACTATTCAACTTCACTTTGTCTAAATCTTTCCAAGTTTTCCAACGCTCACAGAAATGGTTTTAATGTTCATTGAAAAAATAGCTGCTCAAATTAATCTTTTCAATTGGCATTAAATAATCCAACTTTTTCAGTATACACAGAAAAATAACGACAGCATATCACATATAAACTACTTTCAGTCTTCACTGAAACCATTTTGGAGAGTAAACGTTCAATTATCCTCCACATGACTCATCTCAGCAAACTGATTGTGCTTAAATTGAAAAAAAATCAATTCAATTTGAACTCTAATCTATCGATCAAAACGTGTACCACAAAGTGCAACTTATCGTGGTATCACTTTCATCAACATTGGCATAGTTTTGTTTAATTCCAAAATGGAATTACTTGAATTGGATGATTCAATGATGATGATGGCTTCATTATACTGCCAGTAGTGAAAGTGAATGACTTACATTCGAGACAGTTCGATCTTATCAAGCCATCTCAAACTCATTGTACGTTGAATCCACTTGATGGCAACATGTGAACAACATGTTGAATGAATTCTTTATCCCAGTATTTTTTACTCTCATTCATTTTAGTTTGAAAGAGTTTAGTTTGTTCGGAGAAATTTTACGTTTTGGTGAATGCACTACATAAGTGTAATTTGTGTTTTTGAGCTCACTTAGCGATACAGACGACAACAATTGAACGACTTCTTTCTCTCTCTCTCTCTCTCTCGTTCTAGGATCCAAGATCAATACTGTTGACAAGTGTAACAGGGAGTTGCTGTGATTTGAACTGTTTTCAACTTAGTACAGATTGGAGTGTTTTGACCTACACTGATTGATAGGTGATTGAGCGAAATGTCTCAAATCCTTTTAATTAGACGTCGTTTTCCTTAATTTTGCCTTTTTTAATTTTAAAAGAACTTACAAAAATAGACGGCATTTATTATTGTGTCATTGTTAAGACATGCATTTCTGCTTGAAGAGAACCTTTAATTGAGATAATTACTCTGGAGCCACACCATTTAGATTCAATCAAAATTCAACCGGCATTATTTTACTACCAATTTTCCATAAATAAATATCTATTTGTCTTCTTCTGAGACACAATTTGTGTGTGTTCATATTATGATTGTCTTATTGTTATATGAATTGTTGTTAGTGCTTGTTGCTACGGTAAATGTTGAAGCATGAAAACAAGGTAAGCATGCGTAAAGTAAAATACAATCGAGATTGACAATTGCCCGCGTCTGCTTGGCTGAGTCTTACTTTATAATCTCTCTATCATTGAAAGGTATTGACATCGATAAAGCTCGCTGCGTGCATCGTCACTTGGAATGAGCTGTGAATTTGATATTTAAATGAGCATTACGAAGAGGCGTGTTGTTGCGGAACCCTTGTAATAGCAGCTTTCACATGCCACTCTGGTTTGTGTTCCATTCATTCTATCTCTCTTTCTTTGTCTCTCACTTTCTCTATCACTATCTCTAGTGATGTCGATCTTTGTGGCCACGACCACCTTGCAAGAGTGTGTCGTGTAATCAGAGTAAAGCAGTCGAATCACGGCACCACCGCCGCCACTGAGTCACTCCACACTCTCACACTCTGTGCCACATGTCTCTTTCACTTTCATTTTCTTCGCTTGACCACCTCTATTTTTTTACTTCGGTCTCTTGTTGCACTTGTCTCTCACAACTCACTCTCTTTTAAGTATCTCTCTCTCTCTCTCTCTCTTTTACTTCGGTAGCTCGTGTTTCCAATACTCGTGAACCAAACCTCAGTTGGATGCGACACTTGACGCGAGACTGACTGACAGTTCTTAAGTTTAGACAGATTAGTCTATCTACCCACCCGACGCATTGTTAGTCACATTACCACTATGTGTTTGTCGATTATATTCCCGAGTGACAGGTTATCTTGACAATCATCACCAAGAGAGCTTGACACTGGATGTTTCCGATGATGTATATCTGTGCTCAACTCTGTGTTTTACTTTCGTTGCCCATCGCTGTAGTGTTGAGACTAGACCACTTGGCGGTCAGTGTGGCAGCACCACCATCGCGTTTGTCTACTTCTAGTTCGGTGTGTTAGTACGTCGATCGATATCGTCGTCATCAAGCTCAGTAGCACTCCAATTTTGTCCTCTCACGTCTACTCTGTCCATCTATCAACGCGGATCATCTTACGTTTGAATCGGCATCATTCTTGACATTTGTGGGCCACGCGGTCTTAACTTCTGCTCACCTTCAGGTCTGTGGCTGCCTACAACCCTTTACCATCGAATGTTGCATTTGTAAAAGTGCTAAGTGATGTAGCACTGTTAATCGATTTTAATTCAATTAGACCACCATGCCCCTCTCTAATCTTGCTGTTTTTGCGCGCCGACGAGTGAGCGAACTAGCATGACCTGACCTATCTAGTCGATCGCCTCAAGCGGTGACCTACCCCCTGAGATTTGATATTCCTCGGTGACTCGATCGAGGCTATCCGTTGACTTACTAGCCGACTCCCGATTCTCCCACCTGGCACCGTTAGCATTGCGGTAGCTTGCGGGGCTAGTGATGGCGTGCTCGACAGCTCGCTTCACTTCAGTTCACCGTTAACTGATCTTCGTTCTGCTCTGCTTTCGCCCTCAAAGGTCCTGCCGCGCCGGTGGCTATATCATCGATTGCATCATTGCCTACAGCGACTCGACTTCTTGATTTCGCCGACTCGGCGTCAGCTAGCCTAGCTACAATCATCCCGTGAAGGCATCAAAAAATGCAATTTGTGTGCTACTAGGTCTCACAGTTTGTCTGTGTCTTGCTAGCTTCACAGTGGTGTGGTGTGTCTGTGCCCATAACGCCGCTACTACTGGGTTGCATTGACTTTGTGGGAACATCTTGACTCGGTGTACTTTATCGTGGATCATTTGAGATCAAATTGCACCAATTCCGGAAATTGATTTTATCCACCCTTCAGCTGTGAAGCCGCTCCTCTTTTAACAGTTTGTAAACTTTTGGAATACGGTGAAACTCCCAGTGCCGGAACACGAACCTCCAAACCCGAGCCGCGCCATTAAGTGAGCTTAAGCGCGCTCGAGCATCTTCAGCATTTGGCGCACAGGTCGCCGGCCGTGTTTGCATCACTCGCACCAAGTGAGTCAGTGAGTCAGTCACACCACCGAGCCATCGCTGTCCGGGCGACTGTCCGCTCACTCTCCCATCACCGAGTGCATTCCTCGTCACCATCGCTTCACTAGCACATGCCGTCTCGCCGTGCCATCAGATGATGTCTAAATAGCTGGCATCTTGAGCTCTAGACTTGAGCCAGTGCCAGAGCGGGAGAGACATCGTCCAGTGCTGTGACCATCACTGTTTTTTACCGAGTTTCACCGACAACCACAATGAGCACCGTTTTAAGAGCAATGTGCCAAGTTTTGTGAGTCAGGTCGGATAGCAATACAAGACACTTTGAGCTACTTCTGGTGTCTATTAAAGTATTGTTCAACACCCTCAGCGACCCGTTCTCACCCGACAACACCATGCACTGCATGTGCATCGATACCGCCCTCTCGGTGGCTTTTCAGAAGCTTGGTTACCTGGTGGGCAAGTACCCTGGTTACTTTGTTCTCGTGCCCTTCTTCATTGCTTGCATCCTCGGCACTGGTCTTCAGCGGCTTCGGTATGAAGACGATCCAGAATACCTCTTCTCACCTACCGACGGGAGATCAAAGGTGGAACGTGCCATAGTGGACGATTTCTTTCCCATAAACTACACTCACAACTTTAATCCTGGCCGTATAACCCACAAAGGCCGCTTTGGGCGGCTAATTGTCACAGCTCGTGATGGTGGATCGGTGTTGCGGCGAGCCATTTGGGATGATGTGATTCAACTTGACAGTGCCATCAAGAACCTCACCATTACGTGGGATGACTTGGTCTGGAAGTACGAAGATATGTGCGCCCGCACCGAGTTCAAATGCTACAACAACGACATTCTCGACTTTGATAGCAAAATGAATGAAATTGAAGAAAAGAAATATTTTCTCAAGTATCCTATTTGGGTGAACCATGAGACCTACAAGGCGTACTTCTTTCCGGCCTACCTCGGTGGGGTCAAGACGGATGCTAACGGGTTGATTGAGGTAGCCCGAGGCATCAATCTTATGTACTTTATCGACACCACTGCCAAGAATGGAGACGTGCGCGGTCAGCTCTGGGAGCAAAGATTTCTTGAGTACGCGGCGCAAGTTCAATTCAAGAATATAATAGTCTCAAGGTTTATCTCCACTACTCTACAGAAAGAGCTAGACAGCAACACCCACAGCTTGGTGCCATTTTTCAGCATCACTATCGCCATTATGATTATTTTCAGTGTAGGTACGTGCATGATGATGGACTGGGTTCGATCCAAACCGTGGCTTGGTCTGCTCGGCTGCGTTTCGGCAGGCATCGCCGTGGTCGGTGCCTTTGGCCTGTGCGTCTACTGCGGCATAGAGATGATCGGTATCAACTTGGCGGCACCATTTCTAATGCTCGGTAAGTATATCACCGTTTTGATCATTGCGATTGTCGCAATACAGTTAGTTTTAGTATGTTTTAGTTTTGATATGATAGAATGAGTGAAGATGCACACACCTGTTGCATAACTCCCTTGTTCAGTTGAAGTTCGATCATGAGTAAAGTCTGACCATTTGTTACCACCAGATGCCGGGAGGGATTATATGCAAAAAAACAGCAAAGTAACGAACAAGATTGAGTTGTGATTACGAAAATCTCACTAGCTGCCGCCATGCAAGCTCATGTTGTGTTGTGTTCATACTTTCCATTTCGAAGCAACGGCCAGTGAGCCATGACTGTTCTTGACAGTCACCGCGCGCTCGTGCTTTCACTATTGTCGCCTGCACAGTAGCCAAGTGGTTTCATTTAATTGCCCACCCGAAAGCACATGGCCTGAGCAAAGCACAGTAGCCAGTGGTGCCAGGCTTGCCATTGACTACCAACGCGCTTGCACTGGACCAGACACATCCGTTTGCATTGACTGGCAATATCCGCGTCTCTCTCTCTCTCTCTCTCTCTCTCTCTCTCTCTCTGTAAGTGTGCTTACCTGACATACCTCTGCCAGGGCTGCCAAAATACCCAAATTAGTCTTCCTTTAGGCGTGTGGTGGCAGGTAAAGGACACACAGCTGGTGTGTTATGACATGCCGGACGGTAGTGTTTCTCACGCGTTTGCTTCAGCCACGGCTATCTGTACGACCCCAAAGGTGATGCTAATTCACACGACCATCGATCTAGTGGCATCGATGTCATTGCCAATCACCGAGGTTGCCCTACTAGATGGGTCAGTCGGACAGTGCGGCACCTAAGTAGCGAACAGAGCAACTACTGCCGAAGAGACTAGTTTGCATTCACTTTGATGAGATTTGTCTTTCTTTTGACCTCTGATTCACACTAATAATTTGACATTAGAATGTGTGCAATTCGGAAGCGGCATTGAGCGTGCTGACATCTAACGTGCTATGTTGGCCCGTTTATCTTGAAGGGTTGCATGCTGTTTGACATCAATCCTTCCATAAAATAGTTCCGCTTTGATCTATTCACAGCAATGCATACATATTTTCTTTGTGCAAGTTGATTTAGAGCGCTTTCATTTTTAGGAGTAAGTTTGAGTTTGATAACTTTCGATACCAGCTGCAATTGTCATTGGATTGCTTCTCAGTAACGTAGTTGTGAGAAAATGCTACCACCGCTGTTAAACCACTTTGAAAAGGTAGATCGCGCGCGATACGCTTGGTGAGTGCAGTGAGTGATAATTAGCCATTGCAACAGGCTAGACTTGACTCAACTAGCCAATAGCCAACTGAAAGGATCAAATCGAGTGGAGCGAGTTAACATCAGTGCCACACTGGTTGTTAGTGCACGTTGCATTCTGTCTCTCTGGTGAGCAAGGTCAAGGTTAAAGTCTACTCTACAAGTAGGGCTTCTGTGAGAGTGACTTATGATGGTGAGACCGGTAGGCAATTGGAGCTAATCAGGCATCTCGGCGCCTCGGACTGAGTTGACATCGAGTGGCAGTTCAATGAGGGCCCATTGTGGAGTGCGCTCACCTGTCGCTTGGTGAAGTGGCGATCATCATCGTGTCCCGGTGTGTCTCGAGATGCGTCTCAACAGGCGCTAACCTCGTTTGTGCTTGTCACTGATCAAGCATCGCCGCGCCAGGTGACCCGGATTAGCCACTGCCAACAGTGACGTTGGTAGATGTACCGCGAAATTAACGTCCAACCATGTTGATTCCACCAAATTGCTGCTGGTGGTGGAGAAAGCGAATTTGCGAGCTCTGCTTGCCGCTCTAGTTGTGCTGCCACAGCGGCACACAATCACCACCACTTTCCATCATTCACTTTGGTGATTCTCTCATCTGTCGCGCCCGTTCACCCGTCGAATCGAACGTTCTCTCTCTCTCTCCCCCACTTTGTATTGTCTGGTGTACAGTCGAGTACATTGTTCAAAGCGATCCAAACGAGCGAGCACACACAGACATGAAAAAAATACTTTTCATTTTCGTTCCTGGTCCCATTCCAAGGTACACTCGACAGGGAGAAAGAGAGAGAGAGAGAGAGAGAGAGTCAAGACGAGTCGAAGAGGGAAGGAACTGTTGCAGTGCAGCCATCAGTCATCATTAGGACATTCATTGTGTCAACCCATTCCGCCTCTCTACTACTTTTTCTTTCTTTCCCTCTACTCTTTCGCGCCATCGACAAGCAAAAACAATTTGCTTCTTTTTGTGAAAATTTATTTTCTTTCCAGTTAAAAAAAATTTTACTTAGTTTCTCAGAATGAGAGTATGATGTGTGAGTAAGAGAGAAGGGAAAGCGTCTTTTCATTGATATCTACATGTAAATTTAGAATGAATTACTCAGTGGTTTGTTATGGTCACTCACTATTTTGTAAAAACTAGCACGCGTACTGTAGCATCTAGGAAATATGTGTGCTTTAAACGAGAGAGGTTCACTCTATTGAGAGTATCTCTCTTTTGACATTAGTTTCCTTTGAATTAGACGAGAATCTAGCAACCCATTAAGAAGTAGAAGTAGATTGGTTTTGTTTAAATTGATTTCAAATTGACCGATGATTTATTTGATTTGATTAACCATAAAGTTAACCTACTTCACTAGATGATGTCTTCACTTGTTCACTACTCAAAACACATTATACTTGTCAAAAGTTTAGCGTGAATGTGCTAATATTTTAGTTTATGATTCAAATTAAAACTCAAATAAAAATTAAATTTGGTGTTTTTTACACGATCAAGTTTTATTTCAGTTTTATCTTTATTGTGACTTACCTTGAACTTTTCATCAGAACTTGATAATGAAATAAATTATATATTTTTATCTATATTACAATGATTGGATTTACTTATGCGAGTGACTGAACCTTGACAACCGACATCACCTTAGTTTTGCTCAATTCAAATTTTTGTTGAAGTAAATGATTTAATATAAACACAGTTTTGTGTTTAATTTTTTTTGTTTAACTTCTTATTGGAAAAGTCTTTGGGAGAGAATTGTCAGATGATTGAAACTAAGTGTTATGTCTCTGTAAGGTCTTCTCATCTTCTCTCACCTTGTCGACCTAGCCAGTTTGATGTGACCCAGTCACGCGTCGAAGTGTGTGTGTGACCACTCTTCAATGTTGGCAAAAGAATGCGGCGAAAGGTTTAGACCTCGATGTTGACAAGCGATCGTTGCCGGTGGCCAACTTGTAGCTTGTGGTGATATTTATAGCCAAAAGGTTGTTTTGTTTGTGTGTGTGTCTGACTTGCTTCACAAGCTAATAATACTTAGCATTAATCATTGCTCTAGAGAGAGAGAGAGAGAGAGAGAGAGAGAGAGAGAGAGAGAGAGAGAAGGCTTGGGTGATGGTTGATGAAGCCCAGACGATGCTTCTCGAACGTATCGATTGTCACTCTCGAGTTGGCGATTTGCATTCCAACCACGAATAGTGCTACGAAAAGATATTTTCGGGGCCGATAAGCAACCAAACTCCCTCGGCGTGCTACCTTGACCCGATTGGACTTCAAATCTTAAGCAATAGTAAGCAATAACCCAAACGAGGCGTGATCAGCTGAGACAACCCACAATAAATCATGGTCACAAGTATTGACTTTGTTCCAGTGTTCTCCCGATGCATTCATTAGCAAGCTATTATGTAAATGGTTATGTTACCCAAAGACAGAGTGAGGGAGAAACGGAATGACAAGCGTATTGACACTGTCAAAAGGTGCAAACGAGATTAAATGTATTTACATTTTTTTAAATATTTATCAGTGATCACATGTTCCGGTTCTGAAAGCTTTTTGGCGGAGATGGCACGATACACAAGTTCTCACACACCTGTTGCACTAGGGTAATCTCGTGTTGCTAGGACTCACGCACACACACATATAACCTGTTGCAATTGTGTGGTGGAACAAGGATACGTCTTGTTCGGTTCGTTCACTTTGCTTGTCAATCGGACACCGACCACTCATGCGATGCTCAGATGAACGAGATGGCTGCGATGTTATAACAATTCCACCAATGCCACCATAGTGCCACGTCCGTGACGCGATGCAGTTTACAAATCAATCGACAATTTTGTCGGATCAAGGACATGATAATTTCACTCACCAAAATCACTATATACTTGAATTCTGTGTCCGATCGGCTTGTCCTCAAGTGTGACTAGGTGTGCGCGCCAACAAGTGTTATGTATGTTGAATTACGCGGTATTATGTACACAAGGTTACAACACAGCACTAATGGTGATTCTATTTTAGAGCATTTTCGTGATTCTGCATCTCTTCAATGACAAGAATCATAGACAATTAAAAATGACAAAAGTTGCCTTGAGTTTGTCAAGTTCAAATCGATCGGGACTTGCCAACTCGTCATTGGAAACCATTTGTGAACAAGCCAATCCAACAATTTTCTCTTTGTCTTGAATGGTCTCTCAAATATTGAAGGCGTTTTTTGTCCAGGGATTTGAAAGAACGAGCAAAGGTGAAAAGTAAAATTAGCACTATTAACTTGTCGAGGTTGTTAAAAGATTCACAAGTCTGACAGGAGAGAGCAAGGAGAGCACTACGAGTGGTGATGAGGAAAATTCTAGATGGATAGATTGTTAAGAAAAAATCTATGTCACTGAACTATCAGCAAAGAAGTGACGAAGTAAGAGAAAGACTAAATTCATCTATTAAAATTAGTCCGAGTAATTAATGTTGATAGTGATTGTTTCTCAGAGTAAATCTCTCTCTCTCTCTCTCTCTCTCTCTCTTGTGCCCACCTCAGATTGGCCAATTAGACCGGTGCCCGCAGATGCCGCTTGGACTGTCCTGGTACGGCAAAAAAATTCAACTGAGAGAGAGAGAGAGAGTCAAGATTGTGGGATTGAACTGCATTTAGAACTGGGCTAATCTGTCCCCGACAAGTGCCCAAACTAGATCTCGGACTTGATAGTGAGTGCAAGCTTGACTGGTGAGAGAGTAGAGACAAAGCACTAATTGTCTAATTGTTGCCCTTTGCTAACATGGTTTGGCAATCGGTCGGTCGGTGCAGAGTGACACACACTTACACTCTGATAGCCTTTGTGATGTGGCCACCAACCGATCCAGCACTCCACACCGAGACACGACAAACACAACAAAAACACACTTCGAATGAGCATGCAAATAGACAAAAATCACCTAACGAAAAGGCCGTTCAATACCTCAGTGTTACGTAATATGGCATCGTAAGCAAGCACTAGTGTGGGATGGAGAGAGAGAGAGAGAGAGAGAGAGAGAGAGAGAGAGAGTGAAAGAGAGAACATCTACTATTGGACATTGCTATTGCACAGTGTCGTTCTCTTTGGTCTTGGTAGTGTTATTAATTAGTGCTAGATTGACGCGAGTGAGCAGAGGAAAGCGGAGTAGGCAATGTTGATCGGATTAGCGCTCACTAAGTCTTAATCGAATTGCGATTCAAATCTAGTGCGTGCATTCACCTCGTGTGCCGATATCGCTACGATTCGAGCTTGCATGCCTCGCACTCCACACTCACTTGCCACCGTCTTCTCACTCTCGCAGTTACTCACTTTCTGTGTGTATTTTTCCCACCGCCAAATTAGCCATTCACACTGTTGGATCGCAGCCAACGAACGGCAACCATCGGTGTATTATGTAATCGGGTGGCACTCACCGACATTGACATTCGATTCAACTGTCTCAGAATCGAATTTAGCCTGATTGACTCTGCTGCGGTTGCCTTGATCTTTGGCTTGATCTGCCCATACGATCAACACTTTACAATCAAAGTGAAAGTTGTTCTGAACTTTCACTACACAATGGGCATATAATAGCAGTATGATTGGCTCCAAACGGATCGATGTGTATTGTATGAGCAGTAAAGTTCTTTACGGGCATGGTGCGTCAAATGCATCAAGCTCATCAGGATCAATCATCTGGGGACAATCTGTCTGATCAGTGTGGCGCGAAGCAATCATCGGCTTTGCATTGTGATCGATTCATTGCAAATGACCACTATTGCAAACTCTTTGCACATTCATAATGATGATGGTGATGGCGGTCTACTCTGTCAAGATGGCACCAAAATGAAATAATCGTTCAAATGAATCACACTCCAACTCACCTGTGTGTCACATCAATTGATCATGTCGCAAGAAATCATGTTTTTCTTTGATTGGCAGATTTCAAATCATTCACATAGGTCACTTTCGATAAGATCTAATCGATCAAAACAACTATTTATTTATAGTAGATGGTATTTCGAATTTGTTTACTCTATCCAATGATTAAGGGGAAGACATTGTATCTTTCGCCTGAGAGGTGTGGGCCTGATGTGTATCACTAATTAGCGCATGTGTTTATTGTACCAAGTGAAGTAGACCACTTTCACAATAGAGATACCGCTGAAATGACGTGGCTGTCCAGCAAGTTCATTCACTCTAAGTGTGTTTGTGTGCATGTGTGTGTGTGTGGCGCTGTCACTTTCGTAATCAGCTAGCCTAGTGGCACTCATGTGAGCGACAAAAATTAATCATCTGGAATTAGCATTCGTTCTCACCGTATGCAAAGGCACACTTGGTGCAAGTCTGTGAATTCAGACTTGACTGCGTGTGCTCACCAAACTCTTCAACTCTGGAACGAGTTTCACTTATCATCATCATTTTGTTTGGAGTGAATCACGATGCATAAGACATTCTTTAACTCTCTACACTCACTTCCTGTTTACATTTGGCCCGTGGCGTTGTTCACAGCAAACGAAGCATTGCTTAGCTTTTCTTTAGAATACAATATACTTTTACAATCAGTCCGTGTGAAGTTGGAATTTCATGTATTGAAGCAAGAGAAAAATAGCTCTTTTTAACGGTGAGTGAGTAGCCGGGCGTGAAGGATCTGGAGAGGGAAAGAGATTGGCTCGATTGGCGCGAGAGAACATTGAAAGTGGTTGACCTTGTTTGTTTAGCCGCAATCTTGTCTTGATCTCGTCTCGGGAGATGAGTGAGACGGCATTGAGGCGCCTCGAGGGCTGTCCGAGCTAGTCCAGATTAGCCCTGCCGCTAGCAACAAGTGTCAACAATGGCGCTTCACTGGTACCACACCGACTCGATCACTCGATGACCCACATGGTCGACCTTTCCTCTGTTTGCTCACTCATGCTTCCTTACATCATTGCTTGCCAATCACTCACTTCTATTTTTGAGGGTTATTTTACGCTTACCTTTTATACCAAGTTGAACATCTCAATATAATAATAGGTTAAAATTGGAATTAATTTTACAAAAAACAATTTTTTAAATTGCATATTAAACGAATATTTACATTTTCAAAAAATGTAAAAGTTTTTGCGTTAAAAAATATTCGTGTAAAGTTGCTTGAATATTGACGAGTTTTGTAAACATTCAATTCGTGCTTAATTTTGTTGTCCCAACGAGTTTTGCCTATTAATAATCATAATATTCAATTGGGTAATTTTTTTATGAAATAGTGAATTATGGTGGGAAAAGTGTGACTAAAATAGAAATAACCGAGTTTTCTCCTCTCTTACTTGACAGGGGTCGGCATGGACGATGCTTTTGTGCTGTTGGCGGCGTGGCGTCGGACCAACCCGAACCTGCCGGTGCCTGAGCGTCTGGGACACACGTATGCGGAAGCAGCAGTCTCGATCTCAATCACGTCCCTGACCAATTTCATCTCATTCATGATCGGCATCATTACACCTTTTCCCTCGGTAAGCCTCGAACAGCGATCTATGTCGTGATGATGCTCCCGTCACCAATTCAACTCATACTCACTCACTCACCCACCTTCAGGACCTATTTTGGTTATTTTTAGTTAATTTTGAACGTGCAAATGATTCCATCACCGAAAGTGATGTTGTTTCGATGGTAGCTAGTTTCTTTCTTTCTCTCTCTCCCTCTCTTTCACTTTGCCCTGTGGCACAAGTAGAGTGCAGTTAGATCAGGATATCCTGAGTAGGAAAGCTGAGTGGTTTTGATTGGGCAAACCGACCTGGTGGTCACTACTCGACATCGATGCTCACTCAGAGATGACGTCACTCATCGATTCACTTCCGCCCTAGGTCCGCATCTTTTGCATTTACACCGCGGTGGCTGTGCTCTTCACCTATGCTTACCACATCACCTTCTTTGGCGGCCTCATGGCTTACTTTGGCGAGGTGGAACAGAAAAATTTACATGGTTTGATCTGCGTACCAGTCTTACCTAAATCGCTTGCAGGTATGTCTTTCGATGTTGACATAGTTGCATTCGAGATGAGTTTTGCGTTTCGAGATGCGGTCAATTAAGGTGGCCAGTCTCTGATATTGATGATCAGAGTAGCAATTAATGCTCTCTAAACACGGGTTTCTTTCTATTTTTTCCAAAACAATAGCTGAGAAGGGCTTTTTCTTCCGTCTTTTGTGCACCGGTGGCCGCAACCCAGCTGACCCGGACAACCCAAAGGATAACAAAGAACATATGATGATGATTTTTTTCCGCGATGTTCTGGCCGTTGCACTAAACCGTCCTATCATCAAGTTTTTGGTTATTCTGGTCTTCCTCATCTATCTCGTGATTGGCATCTACGGATGTAGCGTGATCAAAGAAGGTCTTGATCGGCGTAAACTGTCACGTGACGACTCGTACTCGGTGCAGTTTTACGACTTTGAGGACAAATACTTTCGCGAATATCCCTATCGAATTCAGATTATAATCAACGAAACCATGAACTATGCTGACCCGAAGGTGCAGAAGCAGATGGAAGACATGTTGCAAACGTTCGAGCGTAGCCCCTATGTGGCAGAAAAGTCTATGACCGAATCGTGGCTTCGATCTTACCTGACCTTTCTGAACCAAGAGGATAGTTTCCTCTTTCTACAAGTAATGTTTTGATGTCTTTCCATCTTGTTGTTCAATTATTAATTGCACTTGTTTTCGTTGATAGGCTCTCAACGTGTCTGACCAACTTGACTTTTACCGAGGTTTACGTGACATATTCTTGCATTTCCCACTCACAGAACAGTTCCGATACGATGTGGTTTTTAACGAAGATGGCTCTGAAGTAATTTCTTCGCGGTACATTATCCAAACAAAGAACATAGCCGATGCCAACATGGAAAAAGAGATGTTAATTACCCTGCGCGGCATCGCCGATAGCTTTCCATTCCCAGTGACCATCTACCACCACTACTTTATCTTCTTTGATCAGTTTGTCTTGGTACGCACCATTTCGATTCAGACAATAACTGTGGCTGCCATCGTGATGATGGCCATCTCGCTCATTTTTATTCCCTCGCCCTCGTGCGCCATCTGGGTGGCCTTTTCCATCATCTCGATCGAAATTGGTGTGATTGGCTACATGACTCTGTGGAATGTGAATCTGGACTCCATTTCGATGATCAATCTTATTATGTGTATTGGCTTCTCGGTGGACTTCTCGGCGCACATCTCTTACGCATATATCTCGTGCAATGAGCGTACTCCGAGTGACCGTGTCAGGTCGGCTCTCTCCTCGCTGGGCTTGCCCATCTTCCAGGGAAGTGTATCCACCGTGCTTGGCATCATCGCGCTGGCTTTTGCACCTTCATACGTTTTTGTCACTTTCTTCAAGACTGTTTTCTTAGTGATGTTGTTCGGCGCCACTCATGGAATACTACTACTCCCGGTGCTACTATCTATCACTGATATCTGTCGTTTCCAGCCAAAGGAGCCTAAAGATGCCTTGACAGAAGAAATTCATCCAGGTTTGGGAAAACATCACCCGCCACTGCACTTTAAGCCCGCAAATCTTGCAATGGTGAAAAAAGATTCGCCATTTTTTACCCCCACTGACAAGTACTTTAACGGAAAAGAAATTATTCACAAGAACAGTGTTCCATTCTTTATACCCCGTCCTTCCTTCAATGGACTCGACATACATCATCACGATGGTCCTGATCATATGAAACTGAGCGGACGCAACAAGGTTGTGGATGAAGTGAGCGTAGAAAGCTCAAAAAGTTTGTCCGTTTCCGATAGCAGCATCGTGGCTGAGAAAGATTTAGGTCTTGGCACCAGTGCCGAGGAGTGTAGCGAGAGCAGTTGGAAGGGCGAGAAGTGTGAGAAGGAAGTGGTGAAGAAGCAACCACAAAGCACCAAGTGTGTTGTGGGTGAGGAAGACGACTGGACCGAGATGAGTGCTCATCACATCAATGCAGGATACGTCAGTGATGGCGCCGATCATCTAGAAGACGAGTTTAGTAAGGAATTCGTCACCAGAAGCAAGAGCAGCGACATAGCAGAGTCGCGTCACGTGGTGAGATCAGGTGGCCCTGCTCATCTTCCATCATCGAGGCACCGAGAGTATCACTCACGTCTACATGGTTACGAGCAGACCAGGCCTCACCATGGCCATGACCACAAAAAAGTCCGCTCCACCTCACAAAGTCACTACGCGTTGACATCACAGTTTAAGAACTCACGCTACAACGATAGCGAGGTGTTCCAGAGGAGCCAAGCAATTGCTCCCAACGCGGAAATGGCTTCCTACGGCCACTACTTCGACTACAACGGTCACTGGGACAGCAGGTGGAGAGAGGGACCGCCCAGGAGGAAACACAAAGGCGAGGAGAACCACGGTTTCCGTTGATCGAGCTGTTTACCATATACTCGAACCACAATTACCAGTCATGTTTTCTTCTTATATCTCTTCTTTCTACAGTCTCTGATGTATATTTATTATTTATTTATTTGCAATTGCAAGTGGACATTCGTCTCTCACTCTCTAGAAGAGGACTGTAGATGAAGTGAACTCTCACGGGACACCTCTTTCTCTCTTTATCGCCAGATGTCTTCGAGTTCGAGTCCGATGAAGCACTAATGAGCTAGAATTTCGTGAAGAATGTAAAGTGGCACGTGTCGAGTGCATATCATGCCCTTTTAGTCATTGTAGTCGATTCGTGGCGCATTCCGTGGTATAGCCCTGAGTTGGGCAGATTGAAGGCCTACCGAGCCGACACTCTGTGCCAAGCCCGACCAGTGAGCTATGTCGGTTGGAGCCCTAACCATGTGCAGCGTTCTCCATGCAACCACATGGTGATTCATACATACACACACATGTCAAGCCATCACTCGTCAAATCATCACCTCTCTCTAACTTGTCCTTTTACCCCTCCTCCCCAAATCCCACATTGCTTTGTGTAAATAATTTTTTTAGTTTTTTAATTAAACCACTTTTGTGTATTATTGAAATGTTTTATTATTAAATAAAATTTTTTTAATTTTCTGCAACCAAATATAAAGACGAGAATTGTTTACCACCTATATTATTGCTATCTCTAAGTATAAACACTTTATGTGCCAAGTTACAAACAGTAAAATTACAGTACCCAAAATACAGTCATTGACAGAATCCATTGATTGAAATTAAAGACAAGTTACTTATTCCAAAATGATTACTATACAAATTCGTAAATTCTCATTTCTTTTTAAGTGTAGAGCTGTTAGCTGTATTATTTTAGGATTCTAATTAAGCAAGCTCATTTTTAATAACATCTCAAAAAGGCCACTTTGCAGTGCAAACATCAAAGAACGCTGGAAGTTTCTTGAGGGTTGCCTGTACTGTACATTAGCTTAATAATATTGAGTGAAAGTTACTGATTAGCGCTCGAAAAGTACATGTAAGTGCTGTGAGACAAGTGGTGACACCACTGCAGTTGGTGGGCGCAATCTCGGCGGCAGTGCTTGTCTCCTCTTCTCAGCTGCTACCCTGCCCTACTCTGTGTAAATCACTCACACTGGTGTGGTGTGTTGAGCGCATCGCGCGATTCTAGTTTGACACAAAAAAGATCAGCGAATCGATCGGTTTGGCGCATCGATGATAAGAAGTGTCTTGCAACAGTGCCGAGTGGTTGTCGGTGGTGGGGGCAGCACTTGCCTGCTCGACCACTTCACTCAAGGCCTTCTCAGAGTGTCATCGGTAGCACCACAGTACGCGATTCACGCATTCCACTCTAGTCCGCGCCGCTCACCACTCACCTTGACTCCGTGCCGTGCCAAATCCACCAAGATGTCGAGCAAATTGAGCGAAGAACAACGCGAGAAGCAGCTGAAACCACTGCTCGAGAAAGGGTGGTCAATGGACACCTCGGGCCGTGATGCCATTACCAAGGAATTCAAGTTCAAGGACTTCAACCAGGCATTTGGCTTCATGACTCAGGTGGCACTTCGCGCAGAGAAGATGGATCATCACCCGGAGTGGTTCAATTGCTACAACCGTGTCAACATTTTGCTCTCCTCGCACGATGTCAACGGACTGAGCGAACGTGATATTCGTCTCGCTACGAGCATCGAGAGTTATCACAACAAGTTCCAACAGTAAAGAGATAACAGGCATATCAACAAAGTAAGTTTTCATCTATTCTGTCAACTCGACTTGAAATTGATTGACATTTTTATGCTTTCTCTTCCGTTTGGCAGCTGTCGTCTGGTGTGTCTGTACCACCTCGTTGATCGAGCTTTGCAATACCCTTGTTTTCTTTGCCGTCCCCCCACCACCCGTCGCAGCAGCTTGCTTCTTTTTTCGTTTTCTTGACTTTTTGTTGCTACAATGTTCCAAACTAGTTGTTTGCATGAACTTCTTTCTGTCTAGAGCAACTAAAATGAAAACAAAATAAATAAAATACATTAGTTGTGTTGAGTTGAAACTACGGTTATGGTGTGCTGTTGTCCTACCACCCAAATCCACAGGCTCGTCAGTGTCACTGGGTAACTCTTCTGAAATCAACAAAGAATTACAGATCGATGACACTTTTGTGCTGCTTGGTTGCTGCTGCTGATTTGTTTGCAAACCAGATTTCTTTTCTTCTTGAATTATATTCTTCACTTGTGAGCTCGAGTTAGATTTTCGCAGTTTGATGTCATGTTTCAAGAGGCACGATTGAAGCTTATCTGGCTGCTCAAAACCACAAGAGTTGGCAAATTGCAACTCAACTACGTACACATCATAGACATAGACAAGAATGGCTTTGGCAATTACACTACAAAATTAAATTGAAATTATTAAAAATGTACTTGTGAAATCAGTAATTTCAAATCACTATCAAACTCACCATATACGAGAAGTAATACAGCAGACAACTAGGAAATGATTGATTAACTGCCCCAAGTCAAGCCACCGTTGTGCTAGTCTGATTCTCAAATTAAATTTCAAGTATAAGTAAACTTTTTAAGCCAAGATAATGTTTTATGTACTCACTTGTAGGCTTTGCTGGAGTGAAAAACCATCTTTGACACCAATTGTCCAAAGGTTTCGGTTTGATCGAGAAAAGCACTTATTCTAGACTTGACATTGTTAATCTCGGAAGTATCACTATCATTTCTAATTGATTAGTATGTTTTCAAAAAATTTTACTAAATTACCTTTCAAAAAATTGCTTATGTTCACCGATTTTGAAATCAGACTGATTTTGAAAACTCGTCACAGTTCGTAGCAGCTTTTTGAAAAAAAACTAATTAATCAAAAAACAATTTATCTTAAAAATACCTGTTCAAGTGATCTTGAGTAAGGAGAGTTGCGTAATCGGACCGCAATTTTGGGAGTCATTTTCCTCAAAAGTTCAAACTCAGCCAAAAGTTTAGCGCTGCTGAGCAATGACAGCAATGCGTCAATAGACTTTTTGACTTGCGAGTATTCTATCAATAAAAATTGTTGATCAGTTTTAAATTATACTCCTTAAAAAATAAACCTTTAGAACACTTTAAGCGCTTCAGTGGATTAGATTTAAGCGAATAATCCATTTTAAAATAAGTTTTTTTACAATGACAAATAAACAAAAACAAAACAAGCCACAAATTGAAAAGAGCATGTGAAGCGCCATCCACAGATATCGTGTATAAACATTGCCCTTTTGAAATACCGATTGCTAAATTGCGAACAAAATTACAAAAATATATATTTTAATATCAATTTTAAAAAATTAAAACCATGATAAAGCGTAAAATATAATACAACAGTAAGTAACAAATTCAAAAACAAATGTCACTAATCCAAGTATTCATACTCAGTCTGAGCCACCTCGCGACAATAAGCCCCGATGATTGGAATTCTTTCGTGGAAATGAATGTCAAGCACGCTCAAGTAGCATCCCATCTGTAATTAATAATAGTAAAACACTATGTGTTAGTTATTTGATGAAAAAAATGTACCAATACATACCAAGTAGAGAATAAAGAACAGGTAGAGAATGGCGACAAAAATGGCAATTGGGAAGACAATGTAGCCATAATCACCAGTTTTGTCGAGGATAAGTTGCACCACAAAGTAGATGTTGATGATGACTACTACCAAAGAAAGCATTGTGGCCACGATCCGGTTGAAGTGATTGTTGACAAAACGACCCATCACGCGACGTGAGGATGAGAAAGTGAGAGTGGGTAGGACTGCGAATGGTAGTTGTACCACCATGAGTGCGTTGAGATAGTCGTTCATTTCAGTCAAGGTTTGGATGTCCGACGAGAGGGTAGCGGCAAGGGTAGGTGCTATAGCAATGCTTCGAGTAAGTAGCACTCGCTTCCACCTGGGCCACTTCAGATTGAGAAAGCCCTCCATGGCAAACTGGCCTGAGTAGGTGCCGGTCATTGTAGAGGATTGACCCGCAGCTAGAATGCCGATTGCCCAGATGTAAAAGGGAAGTGCACCAAACTGACAGCCTAGAAAGATTCCCGCCTTGTAAAGATCACCATCGAATGGCTCGGTGTTGTTGGTGAGTACATTGAGGTCAATAAAACTAGCGTTAGCCTCCTGTGTCGCGCACAAATCGTAGATATCCCTATTGTTCTTGCCGAAAAGACCCTTGGCAAAGACGGAGGTGACAGAGAGGTTGATGAGGAAAGAGACGAATAAGGCAATGATCGATTCGATCAACACGTATCGATTGGCATCTTTCACTTCAGCACTCTTCTTGTTGTCAATACGACGCGATTTGACTAGAGCCGAGTGGAGGTAGAGGTTGTGAGGCATGATGATAGCGCCGATGATGCTCACTGCCTGTTGCACTGCGTCTGGGTCACAATCTTTGCAGTAGGGAATGGCGAGGCCAAGACCGATCTTGTCCAAGTCGGGAGTGACGCGAAAAAACTCGTACCCAAACGTAACTGATAAACAAAACAATTCATTGATTGATTGATTGATGTCAACTTTAGGTAAACTTACCGGCCATTGTGGCGATTAGAAAGGCGAAGAACGCCTCCAATTTGCGCAACCCATACTTGTCTAAAAACAAAAATGTGAATGTGTCGAAAATGGTGAGGAGAACGCCAACGTAGAGTGGAATTTTTCGCACAGATAGCATGTAAATGGCAACCGCTGTTCCTATAACTTCTTGCATATCCGAGCCAATGATGGCCACTTCGGTCATAAGCCATAGCAAAATTCGAGGAACTTTGGGATAACGTAAGTAGCATAACTCGGCTAAATGTTTGCCTGTGATCACTCCGATTCGAGCAGAGAGAATCTGCATGAGCAGACCGAGAGCGGTGGAGTAAAGTAGCACCCAAAGAAGCTTGTCCTCAGCCTTCACGCCTGACTGCAAGTCTGACTGAATGTTGCCCGGGTCCAAGTAAGCTATTGACATGAGGAATCCAGGTCCGGTGAAAGCCCACAGACGACGCCAACTAAATGAGTACTTTTACAGTAAGGGAAAAAATAGAGAATACAATTAACAAGTGTGTAATGTGTATCTAATAATTAGTGTCTGGATGCGCGTCAATGGGAGACTATTAATTTCAATTCACACTGGTCAGTGGCCACAATGGACATCATTTCCTACTGAACGCACACACACACACACACACAATATCGATGCGGTGATGGGACTTACATTATCGGTTTCAGGGATATCGATTTCCGCTTGAAAGTATGTGTCACGCTCTTTGTCCCTTGGCCCGTTGCCATTCCTCTGGGACTTCTCCTTTGGCTCGCCATCAAAGCTGGTGGTGTGATCCATGTGTGCTGTAAATAGAAAGCGAGGGAGAAAGATTAATTACCACGTCCGTCGATAGCTAGTCCCGTCGCGCTGGCATCACTGACCTATTGCAAACGCATCAACTACACCACTGACTAGATTGAGAGGATTCCGTGAATCGCACGCGTGTTTGTTGTGTATGGCTCAAATTAATTAGTCTGGTGAGCAGTGATGAGGCACTATCCTCTCCGATCAATTTATATTCTTAACCTAAAGTACGCGTGTCGCGCTCGTGTGTCAATCTGGCTTATCGGGCATATACCATTTGGATGGTGTAAACGGTACATCCCACTGCTCTGGAGCATCCAACAACCTACTGTTCTAATCTCTCAAACAGATCGCCCTTTCTCTCTCCTCCTCTTCTACATCTCAATGGCAACTCAAATGTTTCAAGCAAATTGTTAGGCAACTCTGGGAATAGAGCTATTTCTATAATGACAGAAATGTACAAGTAGGTTTACCATTTAGTCCATTTTAGCCTAATTAAATGTCATCAACTATTTCCAATTTTATATTAGTTATTATCAAATAAAACAAAAATTTATAAGTAACAAATAGTATAAGTATACAGTTTAGCGCTACTGTTGCGCAAACATCATCGACTTTCGGCGTGTTCCACGGTGATCAAATCATTCGCTATCTAAATCGACTGTCAAGTAGGTGAGTTTAAGATAAAGTAAAAACCGTCTAGTACGTCCAGTTAAAACAATGGCGCAGTGCCGTAGTGCTCTAGTGATGGTGATGCTGTTGTACGTTTGCTGGTGATGATGTCGCATGGCGTTGATAGTAGAGCCAAAGTGACATTGAGCTAGCGATATGTAACGTTGAGTGAGTGTGGATGATGCTGTTGCGAGCCACGTCCGGGTGACATGCAACAGCATCACCAGCATCGATAGCATCCTACCTGATGGCAAATGTCACGTAGGTGTCGCTCGGTCCACTTTGCACATTCCAACTCACCATTTAACTCTCAACAAAGGTCGAAGGGGCAAACCTATTATAATATGCATATATGCATTCATCAAACAACGAACATTTTCCACTGTATTAAACACTTAATCAAATTCGAATTTGCTGTTTCAAAAGTCTCAAAATAATGTGAAAACTACCATTACATTTCCTTTTGTTACCAAATAAACTCAATTAATAAAGATGCTAAAATACAATCAGCACTTTAAAGTAAAGATTTTAATGCATCCCAACCTGTTGATGGCACTAATCAACACTCGCGGTGATTTAAATTTAATTAAATTGTTTATAAAATAAAATTTGATATTGAAATTAATAAAAAAAGTACAGTCTACAACGTATGTAATTAAAAATAGAAAATTTTCTATCTTTCTAAGAAACATTGTGTCGTGCACGACATGTAATGAGAGTGTGTGTCTAAACTTTATAAGGCAATCAAGGAAAATTCTATGAAAGTGAGGGTATTGTGCTTGTACTTAGGTTATAAGTTAGCTATATGTTATCAAGTATAGTGTTATTATTATAGCTCGCTCCACACGTAACTCTGGCCGTCAGCTTTCCATTGTTTGCTGCCATCGAGCAACGATTGCACAGACCAAACCACGCACCGTTGATTGGAACCAGAGCGCGATGTAATATACTACACATTAGACATAACTACTTTTAACTGTCAACAAAATGAGAAGATGCACTTCCTGGTCAGTTGCACAAGTCTCCAGATTGCACCACAGGAATCAATAAAGAAGAAATGGGAGAGAGAAAGAGGTAGTGAGAGGTGCTTCATCATCATCATCATCTATATATAATCATATTAAAAAGCTTTTGTTGTAGTAATAAAACAAAACACTGTTTGCTCAGCTTAAATCGATTGAATCAGTCAAGGTCCACAAGTCACTTAGTAGTGTTCCCATCACACGTCTAATTACGCTCGACAACCGAAACAAAATCCAATAAAATCTACAGTAATACAAATGCTTCCTTCTCTCCTTTATCCGACTCTTTTGTAATGTAATCTTTCTTGAGTGTGCCGAATAAATCAAATCGTTTGTTTGTTTTTAACTTTTCTGTCTAGTCACTTGACTGTCAAAAACTTTGAGTAATAATTGATTGCTTTGGGAGCGAGCTTAGTCATGGAAAATATGGCCAAGTGACACATACTGCCAAAAAAGTCATTCTAGTAAATTGAGAGAATAGCGGCAGGTTAGAAGCAAGATCAGACCATTTGGGGGCACCTAATGGCACTTACGATATTGCTCAATTCCCTGTAGATTTTTGCCCCAGAGAGAAAGATAGAATCTGAGGAAAATTGATTAAGTTTTAATTAAGGCTAAAGTTTGGTAGAAGACAAGAAGTGTGTAATACTTTTCCAATTCAAGTGTGTAATTTACGCAACTCCAAAAAAAGCTTTCCCAATCGGTTAGTTTATTTGACACTTTTGGGAGATTCAAACTAAAGTGGAGAGGGAGAAGAGAATAGAAAGAGAGTGAGAATTGCCGTCATTTGGCGACATTCCAGGAAGTGTTCGGTTTTAGAAATGCCTTTATAAAATCTCCTTTAATTTTATCATTGTTTTTTTCGATTAGTGACGTTTGAACAAATCAATTCCATTAGATCGCTACTTTCAAAGTAAGTTATTTTCAAGTGTGTGTGATGCCACAGATTTACTCCAGTCATATTTTCTGATATATTCTGATATTTTCACATAAGTTATGACGTTTTTTTTAAATAACCATCACCATGATGGTTAATCGAGCGCATCTCTCTCTCTCTCTCTCTCTCTGATGCTTCCCAGAGATAGCCAAAGGACAAATCAACATTGCCAAACCAAACAGTCATCGTCAGAGTCTCCAACTCGCCACCACTTGGAATTACTAACAACCAAAAAAATAAATTACTCTCATCTCTCACAAGAGTCGGCACGGGAAATCTGCAAACGGAAATCGCCTGAATCAAGTTGCCATCGATTCACACTTGATACTCGCTCAATTGACTCGCCAGTGGCAGAATATCAAACCAGACCCAAGCCAAATGTGCATTTTTTCATTGTTCATTTCTTCCTCTTCCATCCCTGACCTTGGATTTGTTTTTTGGGTGTTTTGAGAAAATAAGAGAAATTGTCAACCATTGTTGCCAATAATCAAAGTTGAGTGGTACAAAAATAACAGATTTATGCAGAGCTGTCTTTCGGAAACTTGTTTACCGAAGAGTTATCATTTAGTGTATACTAAAACTTGCAGACTTAACATTTAACTTAATTATTTAACTTATAAGTTAATTCAATTCAAGTGACTTTCCAATGTTGATGCACAGAAGGACATGGTGTGTTTCAAGTAGAACAAAATTTCTATCCTAATACCCCTATAACAAAAGTTGGGAAAAGTTAAAACTTTTCTATTATGATCTCAGTCTATGTCTAATCTCACCGGTTTGTTGGCCGGTTAGAGTCAACCCGATTGCGAGATATTGAGATGAAGCGAATAGAGGTGGCAGTGCACAAGAGTGATCCAGTGATGCGTACCAGTGGCACCGCTCCAATGCCACTGCCACCAAGTGTCCCGAGACGTTCAGTGGGCAACCAGTCCCAAGTGAGCGCCTCACTCTGGCACTGGCCATTTCAAACCCAACTACCGCGTGGCTCACTTGATGAACCAAACTCGTGTAGTGAACATCTTCATCTTTGTTCATTTTAAAAATTCACCGACACATCTCTTGTGTATTTATATCTAAAAATATATATATATTCCCGTTCGTCTGAATGCCTTAGTTCTCTTTCTGTCAATTCGTGAAATGATATAAAGTGATGTAATCAAAGGAAATTGTATGTTGTGAAATGGACTGCGATGAATCCAATTTGTACCAGATTCTCATCTCTCACAGTGTGGAACAACACCTTAGCGAGAGATGTATGGTTTATTGATCGAGAACATCTCGCAGTACATTCAAGAGCGCTATGGAGTTGACAAGTGGAATGAGATTCGTCGATTGGCTCAGATCGAGGAGACCAGCTTCAGTACGCACAAGGTCTACCCAGATGTCTACACCAAAAACATCATCGACAAGACGTGCCAAGTAGGTTCAAAGTATATTTTATTTAATAAACAATATGTAAAATTGCTTTTTGCTTGAGTCAATTAAACAAAAATAAACGACTTTTTGATTGACACAAGATAAACACTTTCTACTTGAACAAATAACGTGGAACAAAATTAAAATTGACAAAAACAAGTTTGACAAACTAAAAACATGACAATTTTATTCAATTGCGAAACTAAATGCACTACTTCAAGTACAGTGATGCTTAGTCTCTGGAAAAAATTTTCTGTCTAAATTATGGTATAAAAAATTCTTATCAATCTTTTATAATATTTTATTTTGCATATTTGTTTTTAAAAGTTTGAAATCTAGAAAAATTACTAAATTTCCAGAATTTTATTCAAAAATATTTAGTATGTAGCAACAATGTAAAATAATATAACAATAGAGAATTGCATTATTCGATTAAGTTCGATAAAACTTTAGAAAATTTAGACTCTTTTGTTGCTATTAAACGTTTGATAAGACGCATTTTAAACCATAAAAAGTAAAGTAAAAAATGAAAACTCCACGGTGTCTGTTCGAATTTCTAACTTAAACCAACGTTAAAAAACCTTGATTTAAGTTAATTAGTTAATTCGTAGTTATTCAAATAAACTGCCACTTGAAACTAGACTATTTGCATAATTAAACCTGATTTGTTCATAAAAGCAGCAATTGGCTGGCATTTGGGTGGTTTGATAATTAATTTTATTTTCTAATTAAATTTACCTTTTCTCTTGCCAAACTTTGTGAATCTCGCCCAGATCTTGAAATTAACCGACAAGCAGTTTCTGATCGAGGTAGGCGAGTCGTTTGTCGCTTTCATTGGTCGCTATGGCTATGACGTGGTCCTCTCCGCTCTCGGTAAGTTCACCCATTCAATGAAAATCTCACAATCAGATTTATGATTAAATTAAGTGAACAATTCCTACAATGACAAAGTAAACGAAACTTTATAGCTCGTCAAATTAATTTAAATTTTATTATAACACAGATGAAATAGAATGGTTAAAAGCCAGTTGTGTTTTTACACACACACAACGTAGATCTTTAACAAGTTGATTTATCTAATGAAACTCATCGTACAACAAAAGAGATGACATCCAAAGTTTTTTTTAATTAAAACTGATTGTTATTGAGTCAAGTCAAAAGTAGAAAAGTTCTGAGGAAAACTAGAAAAGTAAAGTGCAATGCCATCAATAGTCTGGATCTCTATCTATCTTTCCTTCTCTATCTATCTATCAAAATGCAGAGTGCAGAACAATCACAATCATATCTAATTCAATACAAACGTTGGTAGTGAATGACTCTAGTTTAAGAAGACATCGAAATGACTTTGAACTTGACTCTTGATTTGGAACTGAGTGCCAAAAAGCAAACAAGATTAAATAAATAACTCGAGGCCGAACTTTGAAATCAAGTTTATTGGCGCCAACTCAATCGATACTTATAGTAGTGTAGTGTATCGATTAATATTTATTAACTTCTTTCTCTTTGTGTATGTTATTTAAAATGTCCCTCACTGGGAGAGAAATAAATAAAAGAGATAGGGAGAGAGAGAGAGAGACTAATTGCTAGACTAGAGAAATGGTAGTCATCGATCAAGCGATATGTGTGCTTTGGTTTTAAGCACCCCGCAGACTGTTTAATCTGCTTATACTAGCTAAGACTGTCGCCGGTGAAATCCAGTTTGGTCAAGCGATTGTGTCTGGTTCCAGATCACCTAAGTGTCCGGTGATTCCGGCAAACCAGATGGATAATTAGATTTGGCAAGCCAACCAGCTGGCTATACCATAAGCATCTTGATGTAAATATAAATCAATTTAATTCACTGTCCACACTGTCTTCAAGTGTAGCAGTGTCTTTATTATCATAAATAAAAATATATTTGCATAGAATAATTTAAAATAATTGTTTGGTCATAATAGGCAGAGTGCAGAGCAGAATTCTCTCTCTCTCTCTCTCTCTCGCTATTCCAGACTGGCAGATTTCTATGACAAATTGCGACTTAATGCAATAAAGCCACTTTCAAGACATCACGCACGCGTTCTATCTATTTATCTCATCGTGAAAGTTATAACAACAACAACAACACCAACGAAGGCTGTGCGATACTTTCCAGTCTTTTCGAGACCAAGCACTTCCCCTCAAATGATCGAGTCCCCCCTTTTCCTTCACTCTCTGCCAGTGCTATGCCTTTTCTATTAAATTAGCCACAGTCAAAATGGATGGCACTGTGGTGGTAGGAATGTTGCGACTGTGCAGGCTAATTCGACGTGCGCCTGCTGCAATCATGCAACAGAGCACATCAAGCCGCCAGATGACAATTAGGGACCCAAAAAGAGTGGCAAAGAGAAAAAGAGCGAGGGACTGAGCCATCGGCACTATCGAATTTCGGAGCGTGCATTAATAAGTGTCCGATTCAATGTGTCATCAGTAGCGATGCGCTTCTTGGGACTTTCCATTGAACGCCATCAATATCTGACACACTGCATTGAGGGCCTCGATTGCTCTTCGAATTCTCTCTCTCTCTCTCTCTCTCTTTATCTCTCTCCCTCTCATCCATTCGGTAGCGCATTCCGCTTTCCAATTATACTTTTATCTTTTTTTATGAACTTACTATGTCCCACTTTGTAGTCTATTGTGTTGTAAAAATTCATTTAGAATTAAATAGAAAGTTACCATTACCTATTGTATGGTTATATATATTATTGATGAATAACATTCATATTATTATCTAAAGATTAGATAAAGTTTAAATTTTTGAACTTATATATGTAAATTGAACACACTGACAGTGAAGCACACTGTTCAGGGGAAAGACGAGTGGGTTGAGGCTTACATAACGCATTCGCAACTTTTGAATATTTGTCATGAAAAGCAACCACTGTGGGAATCCAGTAGACATATCATATTACAATATGTATGGGTATGATTAAACTGTATATTTTGATTATATAACCAAAATATAATAAAATATGTATCAAATTGAATTTGCTGATAGGTCGGGAGTTCAGCGATTTTCTCAACAGCCTGGACGATCTACACGAGTATCTGCGAATAAGCTACCCGCGACTCCGTCCACCTTCCTACTTTTGCGATAACGAAAATGAATTTGGTTTGCGTCTACACTACCGCACGAAGGTATTAAAAAAATACAACTTTTATCCCATTCTGTTCCCCATTAACCTAACACTTGTACTGCCACACAAAGCGCAACTTTCTCCTCTGGTACACGGTTGGCCAGATCATCAAGGTGGCCAAGGTGTTCTACTCGACCGACGTGGAGATCGAGTTGTTGAGCGAGAACCAAGAGATCAATGAGTATCACTTCATTCTTCAGTTGCGTTTCGACAACCGAGTCTACCTAGAACGACATCGCAACTCGTTGAGTGATCTGCAACCGGCACCGTCGCGTCTCTCTCGACTCTCTCTCACCTCGTCACTGTTAGGCTCGGGGCAGTGTCCTTTCGGGCCACCGGGTCGACACGCTTTCTCGGTCAATTCGATTCCAACCCGATCTCCATCACCGTCACTCTCACCTCCAACCTCTTCGTTGTCAGCCAACTTTCCCACCTCGGTGTCAACTGTCAGCCTCGAGGTCAGCTCTCCACTCTCACCCATCACACTCGAGTTCTTTCTCGACATCTTTCCATTCAGCATCATCTACGATTCGACAATGAAGATTTGCCAAACTGGAAACTGTTTAAAAGTAAACGCACCCCACTAAAAGTTTGAATTACATATCTCCAATTTCTAGGTAGTCTGTCCCAACATCATTAGCCAAAATATCAGTAAAGTATTTTCGTTAATTAAGCCTAAAATTGAGTTCGCTTGGGATTCGGTAAGTAATAACTAAAAACGAAATTACAAATTAAGCAATGTGGAATAATTTAGATTTTACGGCACACCAATGCCACTTTCGAGCTGCAAATGGCTATTTTGCTTAAGAGTCAGAACAAAAGTCGAAGGATCATCTGTGAGTTGCGCAACTACACGAGTACTGAGAGTGAGTTTGTACCGAGTGCGGGTTACACATGTCACCAGTGCCACGAATCGGACGAAACGTGCAACAAGTCCGACGACGTTACTGTGAGATGTAGTTGCGATTCCATCACTAAAGACGAAGCCGCCTTCCTTAAACTCAAAGGACAGATGATCTACTTTGACAGCTGGAAATGCATTGCTTTTCTGGGTGCTCCTTAGTAAGTAAGCCGATTCAAGTCAAATTTAATTCCAATTGAGTGCGTTCACACTTTCACTGAGAGTACATTTCAAGTGCAACTCGAGTGCATCTCATCTCAACTCACGAATAACTTATCTTATTTCACCAGTGTGCCCAGTCTCAACACACTCATCAAGACCGGTCTCTATCTGAACGACCTCAGCATGCATGATTTCTCTCGAGACATGGTCGGTGTGAAGGGTGAAGCAAACCCGTTCCAATGACTAACCAAACAAGATGAATTGCAGGTTCTGGCGGGACATCAACAAAGCGCCGAGTTAAAGCTCGCCCTCGACCAGGAGTTGCACAAGAGTCGTCAGCTCGAGATCACCATCAAGAAACTTGACGAGGAAAGACGCCGCTCTGACGAGCTCTTGTATCAAATGATAAGTAACATGGATACTTTTTTATTATTAAATTTTTCTTGTACCTTTTGTATCTTATACAATTTTAAATTAAAAAATTCCTTGCTTTACTTTTATATCTCTTTTTTCTCTCTTTCAATTTATACATTCCAAAGAAGATTGCTGATAAATTGCGAGTGGGCGAGAAGAATATCGAGACATGTCAGGTTGGCATTGATTTCGCCATGTCACTGGATTGATTAAGATATTTGCCCTTTTAATCACAGTACTTTCCCTCGGTCACCATCCTCTTCTCGGATATCATCAACTTCACCGAGATATGCAGCAAGATAGCCCCAATGCAGGTGGTGAACATGCTCAACGAGACCTACACACGATTCGATCAGCTTACTGAGAAGCACAACATCTACAAGGTATTGATCACTATTTGAAGAGATTAATCACCCAATCACGCAACGTCCACAGGTGGAGACAATTGGTGATGCCTACATGGTGGCTGGTGGGTTGCCCGTCCACCAAGAGGAAAGCAGCTACTGTCACGCACGCAAGATCTGTCAAATGGCGATGGACATGATCGAATCGGTGTATCACATCAAAGATCCCTCGCGTGGTCGTCACCTTAAGATTCGCATTGGCATCCATACAGGTTAAACTCTACTTACCACAATTAGAAATGATGGTCATTTAATATATATATTGATGACAAAACAGGTCCGGTGGTGGGTGGAATTGTAGGACAAAAAATGCCGAGGTGAGTTTGATTTGCCTGAAGTGTGCTAACCAAGTGGTAACATCGTTGTGGTTTGTCTGTTTAGATACTGTCTCTTTGGTGACACAGTAAACACTTCGAGTCGCATGGAAACGTCCAGTGTGAAGATGAAGGTGCAAATAAGTGAGGTGACCCAGAAGTTGCTCGATCTCAATGAGTGGGACATCCGGGAGCGTGGCACGGTGCGACTCAAAGGCAAGGGTATGATGAAGACGTACTGGTTGAGCAGTCGCAAAGAACGTGTTCGGGTCACCGAGGTGACCAATGGCAACGGGGCGGTGGACTCATTAAGTGATGATCGCGTTTTGCCCGACTCCACCCAGCGTGCTCTGTTCCCACTTACCAACCACCATCACAACCAGCATCACCACAACCATCTCCACTACGAGAGTGGCATCCACGATAGCAACCAGTCACTCTTCGTCAGCAATCGCATCAAAATGTCATGCCTTATCATTTAGCACTTCAGTGTGATGACCATTGTTGATCTCTATAATTAACCAATTTTCAATTTTAAAAATTTTTAATTAATTTTTAAAATTAAAAAATTTAAATAAAAATAAAAACCTTAATTTTCTAAATCGAGCTTTTTGATCGAGTTAAGCACCACATTGAAACCCTTCATTTCGTCTTGAGTAAGTGGGTTAAGGTTGAATTTTTGGAACGCTTCACCTTTGCCCTCCATCTCCTGTATTTTCTCCACATTTTTCTTGATCTTTCCGCGCAACTCCTCGATGTGTTCGTTGACATTTTTCTGGTCGTTATTGATTAGTTTGCGAGCTGTTTTAATCCGGTACTTGATAAACATGTTGCCTGAACAGAGATAGACATTGTCCTCTTCGGCTCGATGCTTAAGTGCACTCAGTGCTTCTCGGTTCTTCTGCCTAATTCGATCAAGTTGCACTATCTCAGAACGATCGCGCAACACCGTCTCTCCTAGAACTTCACTTTTCTTCAGAAGATCTAACACGTTATATACTTCGTCCGTATTCATTCTGAAAGTAACATCAAGAGGGTCAGTAATTCATTAAATACAAGCTGGAGAAATACCTGAAAGTATTCAATGTACAACTAAAACACGCTTGAAACGACAAAAGCGAGATCAATAAATTCAACTCACGCGCTCATCAGCTGACAGAAGTGTCAATAGCACTCAATGCGACTATTTGTACTCACTTGAGAGAATGTTTACTTGCTGCGTGCGTCGACATGACATGATGTTTTGGTTTTGATTTCGTCATCAAATTATCAATTATTATAGAAATTATTATTATGAAGTTTTTAATTATGATATTTTAGCTTCAACAAAGCAAAGAGAGAAAGACGATCAAGAAGCATGTCTGCCACTATTCGTAGGTTTGGTACGGTGAATCAGTTGGATGAAATCAAAGTAACCCTGGTACCAGAGAGCAAAACCAAACAAGAGTTGTTGACTGATGATGACTGGGACAATCGGTGGAATTGGGACACCAACGAATTGGTACTTGAAGATGAGTCTGCCAGCAAGAAACATCTCTGGCTAGTTGATTGCAAGATTGCACTCTCACCTTTCATTGATGTACTCGTGATTGGCAAAGAGAAGAATCTGTCGATTTTCCATTTGAAACACAGCGGAGACGATGCTGATGGTGTGTTTGTGCCAGCTTACACCACTTCACTACAAGGTTTTTACTTGGTTATGTTAGTGGATTGATTGATTAACCAAATCTTGTTACAGGACTTGAGACAGATGAAGAATTGACTGGTATAGCTTTGTTGCCATTTGTATCTCAGCAACGATCTGGAGTTAATCATCGAGATTGGACCGCGATTGTTGGCGGTTTTTCCTCGGGTTACTTTCGAATTTACGCCGAGAATGGCAAGTTGTTAATGTCTCATCTTTTCCACGATGAACCAGTGCTTGACATAAAATGTCGCACCTATTCCGCTAACTCTCTGCTCGCCGAACAGTTAGATGAGATTGTGATTGTTTACCCGACCGCTGTGATTCAAATCGATGGCTTTGCTCTTTACCAAACCCTGCGAATGTGTCGTCAGCAACTGGCACGGTCCAGTGGTTTGGAAAGCAGCTTCCTGCAAGAGTCTCCATCAGAGGACCACACTCCTTTCACCTTTAAAAAATGGAGTTTTGAAACACCATCCGATGGCAAAATTTATGATTGTGTCAACGTATGCTCGTTTGTTCGAAACGATTTTGATGCTTTGGTCTCGCACTCGATTGATGGCAAACCACTGATCAACGATACTGCCAATCTATTCTTAACAACTGGCACCAACCCTTACATAGGATTTCATCGTGCACAAGAGGTATTATCATTAATTATTTGGCGAATGTCTTTAATTGATTATCTCCACCTCAGGGAACCACTCACACTATCATCGACGAACTGTCCCAAGCATTGTTCAATAAGGTCAAGAATGTATTTTCATTCTTCAGTCAAGCCAAACAGAAGGAGATCGATCCACGTGAGCGTATCAAGCCTGCTACCAGTGTGCCTTGTAGTTTAGCTATGTTTGACGAGAGGCTTGGTTTCAAAATTGTACTATCGCCTAATCGCCGTTTGGCTGCCGTGGTGGATGACTTTGGACGTGTCATTCTCTTTGACACACAAAACCAGATTGCTGTGCGCATCTGGAAAGGTTACCGACGGGCTGAAGTGGGTTGGGTGGTGGTTGAGGATAACTCGGCTGGCTCAAAAGAATCTTCCAAGAAGGCACACTTTCTTGTGATTTACGCGCCTAAACGAGGAATCCTCGAAGTTTGGTGTGCGCAAAATGGACCACGAGTCACGGCTTTCAACGTGGGCAAGAACTGTCGATTGCTCTACACTGAGCACACCATGTGTGGGCTCAACTTCCTTATTTTGGAAAACATTAAGCATACTATGCCACAACATGAGTTTAATCAAATTTTCACGAATTCTCGGTGTTTTCTCTTTAATTTTGAGACCGACGAAGTGCTCCATATTAATGTGCCTTTCTTGTGTGCTCTCACAGACCGGTAAGTTTTAGCACTCTTTATTACTATTTAATAAATTTATTTTTGTTTTTCATTTTATTAATCTTACAGAAACAGTCGTAAAACACGTGATATTCATATTTTAAAAGATCTAAAAATGTTGTTAAAGAAGCATAACGAAAATCTAGAGGGCGAGAAACAAGAGAAGTACTATCAAGAAGTGAGTGTATTAGTGTTGATGCTTAAAACTGCGGAGATTCGGCGAGAGTGCCTCGAGTTGATCAAGTCTTCCAATGATGCTCGGTTTATTCACCATTGTACTCAAGTCATTCTCGACGAACTTCTCAGGTTGGCCGAGAAGGACGAGCTTGACTTTGAAAATAAACTTGTTGGTCAGATGTGTGCACGGATTATTCAACTCTGTCAGTTCTATCTGCAAATCAAGAGTAGCATTTGTGATTTAGCGCGGCAGATGGCAGAGCTGGAGACGGAAAGTGAGAACCCACCGGACATTCACCAATTGATCGATCAACTCGGTGGATGGTCTGGCAACGATGTGGCGCGCATCCTCTCACTCCTCGCTTTTCGCCAGTCAGTACTCAAGTCAAGGTCGAGCAGTGGCAAGGACCAAGTCAACTTTGATCTGTCGATCATCGAGATGTTATCTCACTTCACACTCTACTATAACCACCTGGTCAAGCGGAACAATGTTGAAATCTACCAACATCTTCCAATAGAGATCATTTTGATGAACGGCGATGGCAACTACATCGAGCTGAATCGACTGGCTTCATTCTTATTCAATGCTACTTTTTGCGGTGATACGACCAATCTCGAGCGCCTGCTGAGCGAAGTCTGTGTTTTTCCATCCAACTTACTGTTGTTGCTTTTCACCGCTTGGCTGCATTCTCCCTCTTCTCAATACTGGCCCTGCTGGGAGACCTTTTCATCAGCTCTTTTCAAAATAGTCAACGTGATCAACGATGGCCATGCGAGAGAGGAGAACAGTGATGGAAATCTTGAAGGCTTCGACGACAGCCAACTGGCACCCAGCTGGGCAGACATTATCACCCTGATCTATAAGTCCCAGAACATTACTTCGGCCTTTGTTTCAGTACACATGATCAAAGCCCTTATCAACAAACTGAGGCTTATCGGCAAAGACCTGTGTGAGCTGGGCAGTGGTTCCGAGCCCGAAACGAACAAAGAAGTCAGTGCCAAGGCCGAAGTGATGTCCACAAATTCGGTGCATTCCGCTGACAACGAGTGGGAGACCTTACACCTCGACAAAGAGAACCTCAGCTTGCTGATCAAACAGCTTGAGGATCTCTTCCTTCTCGATATGCTTCTTAAATCTAACTGCTGTACCTTGGGTACTGAGATTGAGAACGAGGACACGTTGGCCAAGTCGAGCCAGCTCAGTGCTATCTCACTCTCGTTTATGCTCACTTCCGGTCCGGGCATTGTTTCGGAGATAGTGGCCCGCTGGGCTATTCAACACCGCATCGAGCCGGATCTGCTTGTGTGCTCGCCGGCAATGGACGCCACTTTGCTCAACGAGGACCAAGGCAACACTTCGTCACTGCAAAGGTTACCAATCAATGTCCTACCCCCAAATGACCCGTTTCAATAACCGAATTATTTGTTGCCCATGATGACAGTACTGTGGAGAGCAGCTCTAGTGCCGAGGCGGAAATGACTGCACTAAGCGAGAGGTCGACGTTGATGGAGATTCTCGATCACGTTCGCCGATGTTTCCCTAACTGCCTCGAATCGGACATTTTGCTCATCAACTGTGCCTGGGAGATTTTACTCCAGTGGCATCATCAACCATTGATCATGATGGGAGAATTGCCCCGAGCCTTGAGGTATTTAGAGAAAGTTTCGAGTTCGGTGCTTAAGCACAATGTGGCCGCAATGGGTTGGAGACTCTTCATTTTGAAGAGATTCGAAGTGTTGTGCAATCTAATCGAGAAAATGGGAAAGAAACCCAAGGATCGCATTAGCCGCAAAGAACTTGGCATGGGTATTGATCATCGTTTGCACAATTTGGCACTTGACTAATTAATCTTTCTGCGTATTAGATGAGAATAACTTGGAGCAATTTGTGTCGTTCTGCTGTGACTTGCTTGATTTTATGGTTCAAACTAGTTTTTCTTCAGAGACTGAGCCTTTGCCACTTTACATTGTGGATGACTGGTGGTGTGGTTTCAATGCTTCTTCACAAATGGGTACTCATTACGCCGGAGACGAAGATCATGCACAGGAGACCAGTTGGACACACTCTTCACCACTGGGTCAAGGCAATGCACAGACTGTCGAGTTGGGTTCGTCCAACACACCCTTGGCCTTGATGGCGATTCATCAAAAAGCGCCTAATCTCGCGTTATTATTTGAGTATCATCACTTGGCAGTGTGCTTACAGTTTGTGGTCTACTTTTGTCTGCGGTCAGTTCGACCTATGTCACTTTTTCCTTCTTCGGTACGGGCATATTTCTTTAAAGACCTCTACTCGTTTCTCGATTCAGACAGCATTCCATCCGATCCCGTGTTGATAGAATCACGCGAAAAATTTCTATCACTCACCATCTCTGCCACTGTACAAACTCTACCAGTGTATCGAGACGGTATGTTGATCTGTAGTCATCTCGTTGGTGAAAACCATTAATCTAATGAGCTTTGTTGGTGGTGGTGGGATAGAAAAAGACCGGGAAGGTGCGCGTGAATATTACCGAACTGCAAACAAATGGTTCAATAAGGTGCTACAGCTGGCACGCGAGTGGAATCTCAATTTGGACCACATACGGCAATGCTATGTCTGTGATCTCTTTCTGTACGGGTGCGACCCACTGGCGGACGAGGTGAGGCCCAACTACGTCAAACACCAAGTGTGCCAATCTCACATCTATTGTTTGTACTACTAGCTGATGAGCACGGTGTCGGATGTGAAGAGTCTCAGTCGGAAGTTGCTGGTGATCGCTGGGCAACGCATGCTTCACATCCTCTTGGCTCGATTCACCACTCTTGATGAGGTATCCTTCCTGCCGCCCAACATACTCTTCTGGCTCAAATCATTGGTATTGCCTACGCTCGATCGAATCACTGATCACAATTAATTTGTTTTTTATACTTTCCCCGTCTTTGGCTACTAGGTGACTGACCCAAACTGTTTTGGCGAAAGTCCTCATGCTTCCACGCAGTTGCTTTTGGAGAAAATTTCGCATCACATTTACGATGATTTGATCAACTCGCGAATTGCCGAGGAATTGTTATGCGCTTTAAAGAGTTCACATTTACAACAGTGATTGCAGCAAATAAACACTTGGACCAGTTTTTTCTTGAATTCAATTTGTGTTAAGAAACTCAAGAAATTTGCGTATGTTCAATCCAAGGACATATCCTTAAAATAACTTTTATAATATTGTTTAATCAAATTAGAGTATACCTAAATGTGGTAGATAGTGACGAAAAGGACAACCAGTCTCGCAGCAGGGTGATCAATTTGAATTGTTAATGCGTGAGCAATTGTATTTGTAACAACAAAGAGGGTTAGAGAGGGAGAGAAGAGGTGGCATCTTGTCTATTTGCACGTTTTATTTATTTTAATTTATTAACTGTTCGTTAGAATAATCTTCAAGTCGTTCTTAGAAGTTTACTCTTGGGCAATTCCCAGAACACAACTTTTAAATTGCAAAGGAATTTAAAAATAAAAATTTTGAGCATTAGTGTGTCTGGGAAAGAGGAGTGAATTAGTAAATGAACCAACGAAGCGATTCGGCTCGATAGCAAGATGAGAGTTAGCGTGGAAGCTAATTTGTCTTTGTTTGTCTGCCCCGTGATTAATTGCAGCTTGACGTGACAGCGATCACCGGATCGGGTGGCGCGATCGCGATACCATGTCTGTCCTCGAGAGCTTGCCATCTGCATTGCAATGGTACCAGTGGCAAGTTCAATTGAACTCGTCGAGTGTACCATTTCCGAAGCCACTGCAAGGTCTAATTGTTTGTGATTCACTCACTTAATCTCTCTTCCTCCTTCGTTTTGTCAATTTCCCGCTCTTGGTTCTGGTTGCCGGTTGGAGCAAGTGAAGCAAATTCATATTCACACTCATTACCGTCATCTCTTTCTCTCTTTGCACAAAATCACAGGAATTGCCAAAACCAAAGTTGACTTTCCGCTTGAGCTTGATAAACTCTCCCCCTCTCTCAAATGGTTTACTATTCTAAATTCACATTCTCTACATCTGTCTTTTCATTTTCGAATGGTGTGAATGATGGTTTGTGTACGACTAAATGATCTTGCACCAACACAAGCAAGTGAGAGAAGATATCGCGAGCTATTCGAGAGTGGTTTGGAGTGGCCGCAAGTGATCTTGACAAATCAATGCTGCCCACCAGTGACAGATGATGCGAGATGCCATCGCTGAGAGCAAAAGCTAAGGGGGGAGAGGGAGTTAGAGAAGGAAAGAATAGAAAAGAAAGATGGCGAAGCTGCCAAACGGTCCGTGTTGAGCCACTTTCTCGCCTGGTTTCACAAGAGACTCGAGAGTCGAGCTTGGCGTGATCACTCGCTCGGTGTCCACTCCACTGCCACTGTCCTTGTCCACTTCGTTCTCATTATCGACACTTCACAGCTTCGTCAACACACACTCACAATCACAGACAGACATAGGCAATGTGAGGACAGAATGCACCATCTGCACGTCTCGTTTCACCGTTTGTCTATAGAGTGCGTAATTAATCGAATATTTTCCTACTGACATCTTGATCAATATTTACGATTATCGCGGGTTTGATATCTTGAGCATTCTATATAGGCCCGATCATCTGCTTTTTCGGATGTGTGTGTGTGTGTGTGGACATGTTTTGATTTTTGAATTAAACCAATCTCACCGCTTTGTGTGATTAATACTGCATGGTGATGATGATGATAGTGATGATGATGATAGTGATGATGGTGATGATGATGATGATGATGAACCACCGGGGAAAGCGATCCGCTTGTACACACATTTACACAGTCTCAGAATTATATAAAATAGCGATACAAAAAAGGCATTATAAAAGATGCGGTGCTATCAGTACGACAGTACCGGAATTTGGTTCTAAGAAACCAGGCCCGAAACGAAACGAAGTCGTATTTTAATTAACTGTCTTATTGCTTTAAGCTTTAAGGAGAAGAGTGAGGATGGTAATGGGAACTTGAAGGTCTCCCCAGCCGGCACCAGTCATTTACCGCGTGCTATGTTGCCTTTCGATTCGTAACTCACATTCCTGAGTACTCCCTTTTGCCCGGTGTACACACATACACAACTTTGTGTTAGAATTGATGTGTTTGCTCTAGTAAGGTGAGAGAGACTAACTTGGCCCCTCTAATTATCTCTAATTGTAATAGACAAAAAACTCATTTTAATATAAATTAATTTTTATCTTTCCAACAAGTTGTTTACATTTGAAGTCACTTGCCGGCTTTTGTGGAAAAAAATTAGACAAACAACACCAATGCACATACACCTTGCATCTTGTTTTAGTCATGGTCGTTTTCCACTTTGTAATGATTAATTTAAATTATTTATTTGATGAAATTAATCAAAATCAAAAAGTTTTAATTAGCCAAAGTTTTAATTAAAACAAACAGTACATCTGTGACATGGAAAATAAGGAATACTTCTACTGGCTTGGTGTGTCTATCTTAACACAGGTAGTTGTTTTTATCTCCTTTCATCATTTCGAGTCTGCCATTTAGTAAATTTTCCTTGGTAAATATCATTTTGTTTTTTTATTTATGAATTTTCAAAAAACTTAACAAGTTAAAATATTTTAAAAGGAAATTTTTGCATGTTTTATTAAAAATTAGGTTTGCAATTCGTTTTTAAATTATTACTTTTACCAGATTACTTTTTGATTTATTTGACTGAGTAGATAGTACTAGAAGTACTTGAAAAGCTCTACTACAAGAGGACAAAGTTAAGTTATTGGAAATGAAATGAATAATTTGAAAATGAATTTTCAAATGTTGAGGGCATGTGAATCATTTCAGACCGCGATTCCAGAAATCGAGGATTAAATCACTTGGTTTGAAGTTTCGGGGCCGAGAGATGGAATTTTTTTGTTTCATTAAAGTTAATTATTATTCCAGTGGTTTTCAGGAAAAAAGCAAAATGGGATGACACCTGGAAAGTTACCCGAAATATGCTAATATATATACAGATATTCCCCTATGGACACAGATTACTTCTCTATTATTCAAATTTTGATCTCCGATTTAATCTATTTGAAACACTTTTTGACCAACAATAAAAGTTGAGAGAAAGGATTCATTGTCTAGACTTTGGGGTTGTCTACGATCTTGGATAACAAAATTTAGCTAAAGAGAATGAATGAATGGGATAGAGAGAAAGAAGGGGAAAGAGAGAGGGGGAGGGAGGGAGTAAGAGAGAGAGAGAGAGAGAGAGAGGGAGAGAGAGGGAGGGAGAGGGTGTGAGAGAATGAGAGAGATAGAGATACCAAACGACCACGGTATCAATCAATTGAGCCATGGCTGCAGCGAATACCGTGGAATTGGTATTTCGCTTCGACTTGTAACTCAAAGCAATGAATCCAATAGTTAAGTTAAGATTTTGATTTGTAGCTGTATTGGGAAAAGATGACGGTGGTCTATCATTCCCGGTCAAGTAACGAGGAGAAAGAGGGAGGGAGGGAGAGAGAAAGAGAAAAAGAGGTGCTTCTAGAAACACAAGAGAATGAGAGCATTGGCCATCCACTTCACTCGAGAAATTCATAATCCGATGAGCTAACAATTCATATTTTATCTTTCTCTTTTTCTCTCCCTCACTCATTCACTTTCCTTTCGCACATAAACGTGCCCTTTCTAATAAATGAAACAAAATTTTGATGTGGGTAATTCGAGACAGCCTAAATATCTCAACACAAGAGAACTTACTGGTGATTTACACAAAATATAAGTTGAATCAAAATTTAAAGGAAAATTTTTATTTAAAGAAATAATCTGCACAATTGTACAATATAACAAAAAGCAATTATCATTAAAAACAGATTTAAACCTAATTGGAATGTTTGGAGAAAACTGCGAAATATTATTCATCTTTTCCCAAAAGCTGGCAATTTGAACTTATAGAGAGCGTGAAGCAAAAAAACATTAAACTATTACGATTATTAGATTGTTATTACCCAACACGATTGTTAGTTTGTCGGGATATTAAAAAATTCTAATTTTGCAAGAAAACTCTTTAACGAGAGGTGGTTTCAAATTTTGTTAGGCCGTACGATTAGTTTTTGTAATTTAACTATTTGTAATTTTATCAGAACTCCCCAACCATTAAAAGAAGGATTGCAAACTCAGTGATCCATCAATCAATCGCAATCAACTTACTGGGCTTGGATAACTTTATAATACAGGTTTAAATAATAAAAATTTGTGTGTGTATTTTTCCTTTTAGTACCCCTATAAAATTTATGCTTGATTTGGATCTCTATTGACTCTAGCCCTGGAGGAATTGGCCTGAATACAAGATTGTCGATTGTAAGATCAATGACAACAACTCGTGCCTCAATCAATTAGAGTGATCTGTTGAAAACGAGGAGAGGGGGAGAGAAGCTTTTGCCGAGTGGTCCCACACTGTAGCCAGTCATGCGGCACTAGTCTTGGTTTGTTTACTTCGACTTCATCTTAGGATTAGAAGAACGAGTAAGCAATAGAGTGAGTGTGCGAGAGAGAGAGGGAAAACTAAACCAAGTCTCCTCTTCTTGAATCGCAAAGCCATGCGAACATTGGGATCTCCACGTGGCCAGCTCTAGTCAACTATCGATGACAGGCTCGTCAACTTATGCTTTATAGCCATCAGTGGCCCATCACCCATCACATGTGTGCCTCTCTTGGGTTGTGATGGGAGAGAAGAAGAAGACCGCTCGACTTACTACACTAGTCATGGTCACATGTCGTGCAGTGCGGCATCGCTCCACTATTGCGCTCATCGTTGTCTTATTTACCCCCGTCATCATCATCATCTCTTTTACTATTTTACTATCTTCTTTTTGTACACACACACATCTAGAGTGTGTTTCTTCTCCTGGGTGTGAGTGTGTATTTGAGATTTGAGATGAATTCTATTTATGGCCATTTGACATTGATGCATACTTAGTGGCTGCAGCACTCTAAACGCGCGGCCAAGTGCTTGTCGGCTTGTGGGGTGTTGATTGGTAGCAAAGCAAACATAGAGGTAGAATGAGAAAGAGAGAGAGAGAGAGAGAGAGAGAAAGCGACAACAATGGCCATCGACGAATCGGCGCGATGCAGAGTGGCTGCAAAGTTGGTGCCAGTTGGCACATTGACTTCAACTCACCGAAACGTGGCTTGTCGGATTAGTCGATAGGCTCGAGAAGATGCCTAAGCACGCGCCAGTGCGATTCTTAGAATACCACCAATCCACAATGTGTGTAAACATAAAGTATTTTAACATAAAAATATATAAAACAAAGAGTCAACAACTATTGTTCTGGTGATGCCTCGACACATCTCATTCTCTTCCTTCTCTATACTTTGTTAAGACTACTTGAGAGAGAAAGCCAACTAATTGCTTGGTCACAATTTGATGTTTCAATGTATAAACATTTACTTTATACTTTCCACTTTGTACATAAAATAGCAACATTTTCTACGAAATTTTCAACCACTTTTGCTTTCAAGCAATATTTGTTTAGAGATATCTTGCCCAATTTTCTTAAAATTCAATTTAATTTTAGCTTTGAAAATTGATATTAACATAGTGAGGTGGTAAATTGAAAGTAAATAAATATGTAAGATAAATTAGTTTTAAATGAAAACTTGATCGAAGTGGTTCTTGAAGTGGTAGACTATAATATACTGACTATAGTAATTTTCTCTAGTAATCTCAGCAAACAAAATTTCCATTTTTTTAAATTGACAAATCTCAAGTTTCAACTTTTAAATTAGTCAACCGTTCTCTACCTGTCACGTCAGAGTGTGAATGTATCGAACTGAATTAGATGTGGTTGACATTCAAATGTAGTACATTGGCCATATCGTTGACGCATTTCCTGAATGACTGACACTTAATGCTCGCCATCTTGGACACAATCACACTTTGTAGGAAATGGGTGTCATTCTGTGGACTCACTCGATACATTCTTCTATCTTTCGCAATCTATCGATTATTAGTAAGAATCCTCACAACTGAGCGAAACGAGACTCAGAATTTGATTCTATCAAAATTTAAGTTAAATAAAAATACACTAGCATTAGCTAAAATTAGCTTCTCGTGAGGAATATGTGAAAGAGGAAACCTGCAAAGACTTTTCTATTTTACTACCTCATTTAAACGGCATAAGACAGATTCATTAGCAACTGTCTGAAGATTTGGTCTGCGTCGGGCTATATAATAAGTTTATTACAAAACCGAGACACGTCTCGCATGACAATGGTCAGCTTATATACTTATTGATTTACTACCCACACCGGGTTTGAACCTCAACCAGCCCACTCGAGGACAGTGTGTTTGTGGTGTGTGCTTTGTCTGGGTAAACACTCGAACCACACGTATTTTATCACCTTTCTTTATGATGATTTAAATTAAATGGATTTTAATTAGTGGGGACGTTTCCCACCTAGCCCCACTCGGTCATACTAGACTGACCACTGGCAGTTAGCGTGTGTGTGGGCTAAGAATCTGCATGGCAACCCAACGGAGATAACTTTCACACACTGTCTCATATATTCAAACTAATGACCACTACAGAGCACGGACTCAATTTGCATTCGATCTGGGCCAAATTGGTTCTGGTACCAACACCGGCTCTCGGGTTACAAAGTCCAGGCGTGGCTTGTCGCTCGAGTAATTAATTGACACGCTGATGACATTCAATATTTTATTATTACTGTTGCCACCAACTATTCTCGATTAGAGATCCGCACTTGTCGTTATCGGTTTATTCCTTAATACGGATAGAAATGAATAAATCCGATCCGATCCGTCAAAACCGGTGAAAACGAATGAGTGAAAAATTCTTTATATGAAATTGTAATTCTTTTACTCTGCCTTTCTTTTCTTATTTTATTCCTTTTTTCTGAACACTGAGTTGCATATATTTTTTGGTTAACAAATTTCTTGTTTTTTTCAATGCAAAACCACGTAAACCATGTAAACACGTCTCATGTACTGCGCATACCTAGTCATTTCTGCACTAGCTTCTCTGGTGTGACTCACACGGTGTCGGACACAAGGGAAGCGTACAAATCACTGAAATGCATTAATCATACATTGATTCCAGGAACAATTATTAGTTTTGTTATATATGACTAGATAACTTAATAATCTTTAACTTTCAATTAAATAATAGAAATTTCAATTAAACTTTTGGAAAAGTAGGTCATAGAAATCATAAGTCAAAATTTTTTTAAAAGGTTCAAGAAATCCAATCAAGTGTTAACAAAATTATGATTTGTTTAGAATTTCGGATAGGATATCTGGTATCTGGGGGATTGGGATGGACCGGGTGTAAAATGTTCTTTACATGCGAGTCTCCAACAAGCATGCACTAGCAGTGGTCGACCACTGATGTATCATCATTATCGTTTCGAATGTCAATAGCAACAGTGCTCGCGGTGGCCACACTCTATTAACGAGTCATTTCTCATCATTTCTACTTGTGTACTGTACAGAGAATCAAATCCAATTAACTCACAGTGAGGGTTAGGTTTTTAAAACTTTTTTTCGAAACAAGCAGCTGATGCACGGCACGATTCACTTTTATTTAAAAACTTGGAACACTGGCAGCTTAAAACAAACTTGCAAACGTTCAAGATCAATGCACTTGGTACACTCGTGACTTGCGTAACAGCGGCATTCGTGAAAAAACGATGACTAAATTTAATTAAATTTAACTATAGTTAAGCCAGATCGTGGTCAACACAAAACTTTTAGACATGTAGGTACCTCCAGCGTCAAATGGGCAATACACGGTTAAATTGAAAACGATCTTGTTCATTTCGTTTGAAATTAATGAGTTGGAACAAAATCATATCAGTAAAAAACATGTGCTATGTGAGCAATGTGCTCTCACTAAAAAAACGTCTACCAACTTTGTAATTATGAATCTGGAAAAAGGACAATTTTTAAAACAAAAATAAAATAAAATTATATGTATAAGTTTTACTTGCAAATATTTAAAATTATTTTTGAATAGTATACTATTTTTATAGGAAAACTTGTACAAAAATTCCATTGCTTAAACTTTCACAAAGTCCAATTATATTTTCCTAGTAATAATGATAATGATTTTTGAAATGAACAAAATTGTTTAATGCTTAAGAGTGTTATTCATTCATCCATTCAGAATTATTCTTTTTATCTTTTGATGAATATTCGCGGTGTGTAAGATAACTCGCTCCGTTTATCTGACGTCATCGCATTACCGTTTTAACAAATTCTGATTGTACTTTTCGTGTTTTCAATTTAGGTGATGATGAGACAATTATTTGTAAAAAAATATACTAGTGATATCAAAAAGACAACCAATGGCAAACTGTGGGATATATTTATTTTGTTAATAATATAAAAAAGCATATACACCAAGGGCATTTCCGTCGTTTCTAGTTGAAGTGAGTGAGAGGGAGAGTGTGAGAGATTCAATAAACCGCCTAGATATCCTCGGGTTAGGTTTGCAGTGTAGTCTCATTCAGACCAAGCATAAATAAACAAATAGAGAGGTGGAAAAGTGGTAAATGACGGATAGATACTACTGCCTTTTAATAGAGTCCGCGGTGTACCGAATGATACTTTTATTATTATTCTATATCAGAGTGACATTCAACTCAGTACAGAAATGATACATGTAAAGTGACTCATTAGTGATGCATGATTCTTATCTTTAAAATAGTTTATCTCATATCGAAACTCTGTTTTCGTGTTTGCCGACTTGAAGTCACATGGAATAAGATTCAATCAACTTTCGTTTTATTTTCTTTGTGGAATGTTTGTGATGCAGCGGAAAGGGAAAGAGGGAGAGAGAGAGAGAGAGAGAGAGAGAGAGAGAGAGAAATCTACCAATAGATGTAAAATGTTATTTTTGCTGTAGAATGTTTGTGATATTGAGGAGAGAAGGAGAGTGAGTAAGAAATCTACCAATAAATGTAAATTGTAATTGAACGCGTCATCAAATTGGTAGTGCATATCGCCAATTCGATTTGAGTTTGTTGGTTTGAGATGGCACATGAGAAGGCGCCACAGATGAGATTGCCATGTGAGGCAATCGGTGAGCGACAACCACCAATCACAACACATCGTTAGGCGATCAGCGTGCCAAAGTTCTCATTCAATATGCAAAAAGAAGAATGGGATAATCATTTGTAGGCAAGCTCGAGCACTACAACTAAAAGTGAATATACAATGCAGAGAAGATAGCCGAAACCTAGTAGTGTGACCAAGTATTTATTTTCTATCGACGACACACACACTGGCTTCGTACACCGCACACATACAAACATTACAATGTACCGTGTCGAACATCACCATTTGTTCACCCGAAAGCCGACAATTGCTATCACCGTAATGGACTTGTGGGTAATTTGTTGAATTTTTCCATGTAGATGTTAGATCTGCTCTAAAGAAGCAAAAGAGGATGAAGAAAAGAGCTTGAATAAAACCCAAACGATAGCTCTCTAACTGTGAGACTAACATGATCAACATGAATTCCTTAAGGCCAAAACCAGAGAAAAGAGAGGTTGATGCAAATGAGCGAGTTTCAAGGAGAGCACTACACCCAGTGACCAGTGCATTCAGTTCTCATTGCTTTTACATTAAGCTAATTGTTTGCACCAAGTGTCCACTAGCTTAGACATGCATGTATGACAAGTCTGATAAGGTCCAGTTAGTGTCATCTAACATAATGGAGTCTTGGGCACTTACTCTTTCCGCAGCATTCACTTACACAGACTTCTTACTTTTCTTGGATTTGCACGACGTCACAACAAAAGTTTTAAGTTAGATAAAAGGATAACATTAAGAAAAACTTTCTCAGCTAAAAGGGTCAAATCAACGCTAATTGGACATGAGAGTTAAGAAAAGGGAAAGAGTTTTTACACAGGAATTTCTTTTCTGTGTTCCACCACTACTTGCCTTCTTAGAAACGTTTTGTTCGTAAAATAATACACTTTTAGCAAATTAAACTCAATTGTAAACTAGTTTGAGAAAACTATTGATGAATCGATCGTGGTCGCCATCCGGTTGCGCGATATCATCTTTTACCACTTAGATCTACATTTTGCAACTTAGATCGAGCAAGTAAAGAGAAACTTTCCACTATTGACACGCTTCCGCGCATCATCACATGCTGATCGATTCTCTTTGAGCTCAGACGTAGACATAGACTCGAACACACACCGCGTGTGTCCGTGCCTTTCCCAGCACACTCCGATCACTCTCCGTCTTCGTCTTCTTATTAGCATGATCCATTAGATAAATATTTATTGATGGTATTATTACATTAAAAACTAACATTTTTCTCAAGCAATGAACCGACGTGTGGTGGGTGTACAGAGTGGAATCATTTCTAGTCAGTGAGTGTGTTTCTTTAAAAAAAATCTCTTGCGTTGAGCAGTCGAAATCGGATTGCGTTTTAAATTTATTTGTGATGATAAGTGAAATGTTTCAGTGAAGAATGCTACCAGCTGGCTCGGAATGGTTTACTCCAGCAAGTGAGCCTTTCCAGAGCGTGGCCAGGGTAAAAAAACAAATTTTAACTGACGTTGAAGTCAACGACTTAACTTGTGAGTATTTAATTGAAATCCAAATAGAATCGAGCACATTGTACCGGTGGTTGATGCATTTCCATTGCTAGCGAGTATTACGATTTAAGGGAATGGTGGGGGAGAAGGGTTTGCAATTCTTGCCCAGTTCGTCATAGATCGCTTTTGGTGTGATTGGGGCAACATCTGCCATACGATCCGCGGCAAGGCACATTGTGATGGCACACACAGCTCGATGGGCTGTCCAACTGACACTACCACTCTGTGAATCGCATTATGGGCACACCATGCGTGCTCAAGCTTTTTGCCTCTGCGCATCACATCATCATCATCATCACTTGATGAGATTGTCGATGCGCATGCTTTTAAAAAGTTTGAAAATCACCGTTTAGTGTTTGATCGCTTTTCAGAATGACAATTGGGCAATTTGGATCGTGTGGCTCGATTTGGTTGTTGTTTTCCTCGGCAATGAACGGATGACCTTTACCCAGTGGTATTTCGGAGGGTCGAGGTGATGGCACCCGACCTAGTGGGCTCAGTGGTGAGAAACGCGGGTGTATTTGGTGTAGAGCACATCACTGGTGCAACAACTACGACGACGCGGAGGGCGTGCGCCGAGTGATTTGCTCGGTGCGCGCACCACTTCGATCTCACTACCACCACTTGGCGCCACTCAGTTGGGCGCGCGACCCTCGCTCAGCTGGTTGCTTCAAGTTGATTCTTGCTTTCCAGAGGCTTTCCCACTGTCCACTCAATCCCCCAGAGCTACTCACTGCTACGAGCCAATCCTCTACCGCAGATGACTGCCATCACCACCCGTTCCCTGTAACAAATGCCACTCGGCAACTTGTGCATTCCATTGGTGTTGCTTGCTTGACCAGGGTGCCTCTGTATCTCTTAAGCTCAGATGTATTTGTGTTAATTAGTGCCAAACAGTGTTTCGCTTTTATCCACACTGACAACTTTGGTCAGCTCAATTAGCAGCAAAGACCCATGCGAGTTGATTAGTGATTGGTGACCGACTGGTTAGTGTGTAATGTGTGATCGAGCTCTATTCGGGGAAGCATTAGCGCGACAAACGCGCTCCGTGTCGCGTGTCACCGTCTCCTAGTCGACATTTGTGCGTTCAATTAATGCTCCCTCAAATCAACCCAACTCCACCAGCTACCCAAGACAGCTACAAGCAACGCAGCAGGTAGACCTGCTAAATTGACTTCCGCCCAGTGCCTTGTTTTGTTCCACACAGGTGCCACTAGGTAATCAACGTCGTATAGAAACAACTTTGATCTAATGTAACTATTTTTACAAGCCTATTGCTTTACTGTGCTTTACTGCTATTCTCTTTTTTTCCATTTCAAATCATCATTTTCTCTCTTTCTCTCTCTCTCTCTTTCTCTCTCTTTCTCTCTCTCTCTCTCTCTCTCTCTCTCTCTCTCTCTCTCCCTCTCTCTCTCTCTCTCCCTTTCTTCCTTCTCTCTCTCTTCTTTTCACTCTATCCCTATTCCTCACTCACTC